>KN474136.1:949-24204 GCA_000787095.1 Periophthalmodon schlosseri | reverse complement strand
GGTGTGTTCCCCCCGCCCCCCCCCCCCCCCCCCAAAAAAAAAAAAAAAAAGAAGAAGACAGTCGATCTATCCCCCCCTCGCCGTTAACATCCAGATCAATATTGCGAAAATAAGCTTTGTTCTCATTCACCGAAGTTCAACGCGTGTGACATTGTGTGCGGTCGTCGGCGTAGCAGCGAACGCCCCGTGAAGCGTGTGGGTGAACTTTGGCTCAGATGGGTGGGGTGGGGTGTGGGTGGTTGTGGAGGAGGAGGAGGAGGGGATGGGGCTCTGAAAGGATGGCCTCCAGTTGTTTTGAAGAGCAGAGAATGATGAATGCGAGCGAGGAGAGGTGGACATTTAGCGCGCCGTTCACCCTTCTCTCAGCGAGGACAAAGGAAAGGGTAGCGTGCTTTTGGGGGAGATTTGATGATAGTAATGTAGAGGTGTGTGACAGAGGAGCGTTGTTAAGAAAATCGATACCCAGATTGTAATTAAAGGAACTGTATGTGCTCTTATAGTTGTAAAAAAAAGGTATTACAATCACAACTTAACCTGGGTTGCCAGTGCTTCAACTTGCAGATAGAGGACACAATGGGGTTTTGCACATTCTCAGTATATGGACAGCCTATACTCAAGCACCAGAGTCACAGATTCGTGATTGGCTGCAGGTGCTGGAGTTTAAGTAGTGACAATTCTGATCAGAAAGAGTCATTTTAGGTTTAAACCAACTGGCAACCCGAATGAGAGAATCACGTGAGGCTCATTCTGCTGTCTGATTGGATAATCGTCTTGAGAACCAAAACAACAAATTCTAATATAAAGAACATGGCCATCATGTCCAATTATTTTTGTAACGAAGAATAAATCAGCTTTAAAATTGTTATCAGTAAAAGCTATATTTCAATTTATTTTGAACATGTTTTCCTCATATCTGCCCCACATAAGTAAGGTCATGTTTATGGAATTTAAAATCAAAATTATACATACAGTTAATTGGATACTGGATATCTGAAGTACTGATGTTGTAAAAATGTCATGGACTCTGTATTGTTTCCATGTTTAGTTTCATATCTACTCTCTATTTTGAAAGAAATGTTGCTATCATAAATAAATATCATAAATTTTGATGTGTTAAAGACTTAAAGTAAATGTTCTAAGCCTTATTAAAAGTGTGGTGGTTCAGTCAAACCTCGTCATGTAGCCTATGGCCCTCTGCTTATGCGTATACTGAAACACATACATATATAAACATGTTTCAGTTGGTGGTGGTAGGAAAGTTATATAACTTCAGCTTATTCAGTCTTAATAAAGCATGGACAAAGACTTAATTCATAATGAACAAATAGTTTATTAAGAATGATTCAGGGTTAGAAAATATTAGGGTTAAGATATCAATTTTGTAGTTACTAAGCCTAAATCATTCATAATAAACTATTATTACTCTTCTATGGGACATTTGAATTTGCTGAAAATAACATCTTAATATGTCAAGTTTCAGTTTCGTTTTCGACGCTCCAAGTCTCCCCTCCCTTTGCTCTCTGCGCTAAGTCACTCCCCCTTCAGAGCGCTATCATAACACAACCAGCCACCACTAATGAACTGCTGCACATCACATCAGTTTTGTGAAGTTGTAGTGTATCGTTTTGTATCATGCTTTTGTATATTTATGGAAAATTGTCGCCTAGGAGCATGGGTGATGTAGGCTTGTGGGCTAAGCCTTATACAGGCTCGATTTTGCATAATACCTCCTCTTTAAGGCTGATAAAAGTGCAGTTATTATAAGTGGTAAAGATATATTTTACTTATTTTTAGAGCAAAAATCGCAGTGAGAGACGTGATTTTGCATTTACAGACTACAAATTTAAACCAAGTCAAAACTACTCAAATTAAATATCTAAACTCAACTCATTTTGCTCATGTTACTGCTACTGCTTTTGCCTTTTGCAGTGTAACTCTATTCACTTGGCAGAATATTGTGGCCATATTGCGTGCTCCACCTCTTAAAGCCTTTTATGAATCTACGCTAGCTCCAAACTCAAGCCTTCTTATCGCTGATGGATTGGACGGTATCCAGGGGCGACCACTATTTATCGGCCCTATTACTGGCTACATAACATGCGGTGCAATGCAAAAAATCTCCTTCAAAAGCGCCCGGATCTACCCAACTGTCCGAACCTGCTCTGAGTTATGGCCACATTACATTGAGGCTGCGTCGCCGGATTCGTAGCGGTCGCATTTTATCATGTTTCAGTTGATAATGCTGCTAATAAAAGTCAAAATGTCGGCGCTGACAGCATATTTTACATAAAGGGGAAGTCAGCACCTGGTGTGATGGACTGGGAGAAAGTAGCAGAGAAATGGCCCACTAGAGGGTCACTAAAGTATTGTACGAGTGAAATATGGGGTGCCTTCAGGGGCCGTGCATAAATAACGGCGTTCAGACTATCTGATAGAGTTTCATGTGAAGTATGTCTGTAGTAGTGGGTATAGGCGGTGGATGAAGGTTTGATAATAGTAGTAGTACTAATGTGTGATATTGGAAATGGTATCGATATGATTGTTAAAGTTATAATGTTGTTTCCTTGTCACAAACATAACCGGAGTTGTGTTTTGTTTCATTCATGTTTAACACACAAACCCTGCATATTTAGGCTGAGGTCTTTTCTCAAACTGAAAATACTGTCTCAGTTTGTGATGTCGTGGTAATACAGGAAGTGCTCCAGTGTTTTTATACTCCATACACCTCACTAAAAATCATTTGGACCATTTCAGCCCTGGAATTGCCAATCTCTTCTCAACAAAAGGTAAAAGGTAGCTGTTAACTTGGCAACTCATGACATCACAAGGTGGAACATTGAGCTTTGGAGATGTAGACAGACTAATAGTAAAGTATTACTCAAACATGTGTGAATGAAACAGAACACAACTCCAGGTATGTTTTGAGAAAGTAACAACACTATAACATGGCTAAAAGTTCACAAGAGGAAACTTTGCGGAATATAGGACCTTTAAAGTGCAGGTTAGATTACTCATTTCACTAAAAGTTAACATCATTATATTAAAGACTTGATAAAAATAGGGTTTTCTTCTTTGTTATTTATTTATTTTTAAATTTTGGTAAAGTTTCTAAATGATGTTACTGTTACTCAAGGGCAGCAGATGTGACATAAGTACAGGTAATTCCATAAGTAGCAATAGTTGTGTCTGAAAAATTGTGAATTCATTGTCTCCCTGTATTTTTTTCTTGTAAACTTTTTGCCACAAATTTGGCTGATGTAAAACTATGCTGATTATTTACCACAGGTACTATCCCACCAAACCAAGTCGGAATTAGAAAAAAAACCTGAAAACCTCAAATACACACTTTACGTACTGTAATATCTCTATAATTGTTGTAGTCGCCTGTGATCCAAAACACACATTTCAAAACATTATGAAGATATGAGTCTGGTCACCGGTGAGTCTCCCCGTTTTCAAATGGCCGTGATTGACAGGTGGATTAGGCAATTAGGGACACGCATGGTCTGCCCATATCAGAAAAAATAAAGGAAAAAAATATCCCAGGGGGCTGAAAAATATTGAGGATTTCTGCAGAATCAAAGACTTGAAACTTGATTTTGTTTGTAAATCATAGGTGACCAATGAGCTCCTTGTGCCACTGATATAAATCTGATTACACGATCACGTTTGACCAGGCTTGAGACGCAACGGAGGATGTGGGGACCGGACTGATATCAATCTGTATAAAAAATACAGAGAGATATCAGTCTGGATTTGCCAGTTAGTTTGGGTCAAATACATGGGCATATCATTGAGATACTGAAACGTTTTGAGATTTTGCCAGTATCACACCACTGTTCCTTTTAGTTGTCTTTAGTCCACCAAGAATAATAGTGCGTTCAAGTTGTTTTCGGAAAGTCGGAGAAGATTTCAGAGCCTGAGTTAGAAAATCCAACATGGCTCCGCCCTGTGTTGGGTGAAAATCAAAACCCGACAATTAAAATATTGATCGTAATTGTGTTATTTTCCCTTAAGTTGCTTCCTCCTGTCCACCCGCTTCTGTGAACCTGCTCCTGCAGTCGTAGAGCCTCTGCAGTTATGAATACACTGTTCTGCTCTATTATGCTAATGTTGCTAACGTGTACATGGAGCTAACATCAACAAAAGCAAAAATTTACTTTATAAACTGTAAACGTAATAACAAAGTCTGGGTTACTAAATTAACTCCATTTGATGCATTTTGGCTGATATGAGCACTTTCTTCGGTTTCATTACATGGTTGCATCGTTACTGTAATGTATCCTGCTACTCGTTGTTTTTCCGACCTGACAACTGGAACACAGAAACTCAGAGAAAGTTCCGACCTCTGAGAATGACTGGACACAGCATTATATTCAGCACTTTCAAGACAACAATACCACCAGTTAACTTAAAGAACAAATACAAAATCAGCTTTTTGGAGCTTTTAACTACGTTATAACATTGCTCCCTCAGCAAAAACATACCTGGAGTTGTATTTTGCTTTATTCACACTTGTTTGATTAATTCTTATTTAGTAAGACTGCTCCTTCTGAGCCCCATAGAAACATGCAATTTTAAAGTTTTCAGTTTTGTGACGTCACAGTAAAAGTCTGAAGGTCTCTTATGCTGTTTTTAAGTCCATCAATCAAAATCACACATATTGCGACTGCACATTTCTGTTAGCATGTCGGAAAAAGTTGCTAACCGTAGTTGTTGGCTGTTTCTTGAACATTAATTCCACATACTGCCAGAAGATGTTGTCTTACCCTTTGTGCCCAATACTGGGGCGCACCTCTAGAAACAAGGTGTCTATAGTCAGAAGAAAGCCATTATTTCAAGTTCTAAAACATGAATTGCTAAAGCATATGTACAACACAAAGGACAACAGTACAAATAATGCATCAGATTTGATTTTACTTTCCAACAGTATCTTTTTTATATACTAGGTTATATAAGTTTCACTCCTTCCATGCTCTGCCCTATAGCCACACAGGTTTGGGGTCATCCGGGTGACAGCAGTGCAGTGCTGGAGGAGTCAGGGGCCACGGAGCCTTCAGTCCTGGGGCCCCTGTGTAATGGCACCCTCGTGTCAGTCCCGGGGCCCATGTGTAATGGCCCCCCTGTGGACCGCTTCATTATCTCTCAGCCTTTCAAAGCCTCATGTCCTATTCATTTATACAGCACGCCAAGACTCCGACCAGCCCCACCGCTCTGCAGTATCGAGAGTGCCTATATAAACCAGGATTAAACCAGGACTAATCCAGGTCTGAAAAGTTGCTTAGAAAAGTCAGGCTTATTTCCCAATGTCAAGTAGAGCTTCTTTTATTAAACTAAAATAACCAAAGCAATGCTGCGTCTCAGGCAACTGGAAGGTCAGATTCCTAGTTGAACATTACGAGTTCAGACCTCAGAACGTTCCAACTGAATTAACTCATATGAAAACCTTATGACTATTGTTATACCCTAGGCTAAAGAAATGTAAACATTAAACAAATGTCTGTAACTTTTTAAATTACAGAATATTGTTAGATTCAGGATGTATCACATGCTAACGTCGTTTATGTGCTGGTTAACCACTCATATCCACTTTTTGTGATGATTAGCATTGTTGTAATACGTCACAGTTGAACTGTTATGTGAAGTGGGAGTCCTCTGATCATCTCCCAGTTCACAAGTGGTAATTCCCAGTTGGAGCGACATTCCAAGACATTTTTTCAAGTCAGGAGGTGGGAAATATCCCACTTACCAGTTGCTTGGAAGCCACAAGGGTTGAGGAGTTATAAACAATTCTAGAACATTCTGCTGGTCTAACCCAAGTTAGATTTAAACCAAGACTAATCAGAACTTAAATCTTAAAGTGCAATCCAAAACTAATCCAGGACTTTGTAGCTGTTTCCATAGAATTTTTTTTCTCTGACATAGAGTTGTTAGCCCTATACTCAATCCCCTGAGACTCAGAAGATCTGTGGTTTTCTGCAGGGGTTTTCCTTCTCTTAGTCTTCCTTGGTGCCCTACGTAACCAAGTAATTCAGGACTACATTGGGCTAAAGAACTACATCAGGATTAAAACTGGTCAAAATTAAACCTAACGCTAACCTTTGTGGATCAAACAGGACTAAAACAAGTCAAAATAAGAACTAGTATTGTTGTTGAGCACTTTCCTCTTAGTTTACTTTTATAGGGTATTAGCTGCTAACACATATTTAGAGCACCATCTTACCTTTTATTGAATGTGCTATATTTGTCGAAAACAGTTTACAGGTTTAACATTCTCCCCCTTGAAATGCCACCTTATTGTGGTGGGGGGAGTTTGCGTACCCGAATGATCCTAGGAGCTATGTTGCCCAGGGCATCATGCCCCTGGTAGGGTCTCTCATGGCAAACAGGTCCTAGGTGACAGGTCAAACTGAGAGCAGTTTACAATACCTCGATGAACAGAGAAATAGCGAAGAGTGTGACGTCGCCCGGTATGGTGAAGCCAGGGCCCTGCCCTGGAGCCTGGAGCCTGGAACCAGGCCTGGGGCTCCAATGCGAGCACCTGGTGCCTGGACCTTGACGCGTGGTACCCAGCCCGGCTCAGCCCAAAAGAACGACGTGGATCCACCCTCCTGTGGGTTCACCACCCGCAGAGGGGTTCATAGGGGTCGGGTGCGAAGAGGACTGGGCAGCAGTCGAGGACGTGTGTCTCAAAGACCCAGTCTGCGGACGTGGAATGCCACCTTGCTGGGATGAGGAGCCTGAGCTCATGCAGGAGGTTGAGTGGTACAGGCTAGATATAGTCAGGCTCACCTGCATGCACAGATTGGGCCCTAGTATCCAATTCTTTGAGAAGGATTGCCTCTCCACTTCTCTGACCTTGCCCACAGGGAGAGGCAGCAAGCTGCTGTGGGCTTGCTTATAGCCCTACAGCTCAGCCGCCACACGTTGGAGTCGTGTCCCTGTGCCTTCAGGTTGGGGACAGGTCTCTCACTGTTGTGTCGGCTTTCAGGCCAAACAGCAGTGAAGAGTACCCAGCCTTCTTGGAGTGCCTGGGAGGGGTACTGGACAGTGCACCGACCGAGGACTCCATTGTTCTACTGGGGGACTTCAACACCAACGTGGACAGCATCAGTGACACCTGGAGAGGGGTGATTGGGAAGAATGACCTCCCTAATCTGAATTCAAGTGATGTTTTGTTATTGGACATCTGTGCTAGTCACAGTTTGTCCATAACAAACGGCATGTTCGAACACAAGGGTGTCCATCAGTGCACATGGCATCAGGACACCTTAGGCCGGAGGTCAATGATCAACTTTGTTGTTGTGTCATCTGGACACTCGGGTAAAGAGAGGGGCAGAGCTGTCAACCAATCACCACCTGGTTGTGAGTTGGATCCACTGGAAGAGGAGGAAGCCAGACCATGTCTGACATTGAGTCCAGGTGGACCGTGTTCACCACCTCCATTGTCAATGCGTCTGCAAGTAGCTGTGGTCGTAAGGGGGACTATGTCTCTCGACTGTCCTGGGAACATCTTGGGATTTCCCCAGAGGAGCTGCAGGAAGTGTGTGTGGAAGGGGAAGTTTGGGCCTCCCTGTTCGGACCGCTGCCTCTGCGACCTGGCCTCATGTGGAAGGGGAAGTTTGGGCCTCCCTGTTCAGACCGCTGCCTCTGCGACCTGGCCCCGGATAAAGTGGTAGAAAAAGGATGGATGTTTAACATTAATAAATAAAATTTTCATTTTTGACGCTCTGAGTACCCCCTCCCTTTGCTTTCCAGTCACTCCCCCTTCAGAGCACTATCACATTGTTGTTGTGTACAGTTTTGTATCATGCATAGACTTGTGGGCTAAGCATTGGACAGAATCTCACAGCTAACCGTAAGGAGCTTTAGAATAGGGCCCGGGAGAGATTGCTAAATTACTGAAATGCATGGATGACATCTAAAACCACATGTCAGGCATGTTTTTGATGAAGGAACAATATTATAACATGTAGAAAAAAAATATATATTTCGCATAAAACCCCCTCTTTAAGTTTGACATTATATCTGATATGAGTCGTGCAGCACTCGTATAGACCAGATCAAGTCCAAGTTAAGTTTAAGTTGAGTCCTCAGCTCTTCAGTCTGAGTCCAAGTGTTCAATGTACAAATCCAAGTTCAAGTCATGGCATTAATATTTAAGTCACGTTCGAATCAATTCAAGCCTCTTCTCAAGCCCCCGTCAACACGGAAGTCGCCTGAAGTTTAGTCAGTAGGCGGACTAAAACGGCTCCCAACATGACGGTATTGGTATTGCAATTATGTGTGGAATCCTCTCTTTTCTCCTCTTTCCTGGAAGTTTGTAAACTCCCAAATACACCCCACACCCCCCATCACTCGCCGCCAGCACCTTCTGCCCCCCTACTTCCCCCTCCTCCAACAACATCCAGAGCAGATGCAGCTTTCAGGTGAATCAATAGTGACACGCATTCACTCGCACTCCCCATTCTGTGCGCATCTGGTCCCATTAAAAGCGGAATGTGTTGGGAGCCCCACACATGTATACATACCGCCCTCCACCACCACCACCCCTCTCCCTCCCCCCGCCCACCCCCACAACTGGTTCCCCAGGTATACGCCGGTCCGCTGTTTATCAGACGTTTTTCAAAAGAGACCACCTTATCGCAACCTCCGCAGATAGCAATTTAGTTTTTTTCACGCAACGGCTACTATAGGCCATTGCATCGCGCCAATCTGAGAGCGGAGTAGAGAGGAACAGCCTGTTTATGCTATCAGCGCTAACACGGAGTCAGGGAATATATTAAACGGCTGATAAATGGAAAAATTCCCAGCGCGCCGAATCTGGGTCATAAAGTTTGGAGTGAATGAAAAGCTCCCGGGGGAAGGATTTAAGCGTGACACATGATGGGGCTAGTTAAAATCAATCAGGGAGCAAAAAGGATTCATGCTGGAAATTCATAAGGAGGACTGCAAGCCATGTACTGCACCAATATGTTTAGATAAGTAAATATGTGAGGAAATATGAAAGGGCATGTTTTGCGCTATTCCTAAAGTAAATATTTAGCATTACTTTAAAATTATAACTTCAAGTATACTATGTATGTCTATGAAATGTGTTTCTTTGGAGTGGTACCTCTTTTGCTTTCCCTTTGTACATGTCTGTCACTGGTAACATTGGGAATTGCTGAATTTTTTTTTTTTCTTTAAATTTAACCACTTAGCGGCACAGCTATTAGTGACATGATTTAAACTCGAACATTGTACAGTTAGCTTAAAATTATATGCAGTATCCCAAGATGAGATAGACATTTTGATAACCGTTCACTCGCATGCTTTAGCTCCCTATTAAACATGCTTTTGTTCACCTTGGGATTAGTATTTCACATTTTCCAACTTAAAATAATGTCTGCATTTAAAATATGAAGAGATATACATTAGGCATTTAGGTGTTGGGGCTCCCTCTGCTGTCTGCAACCGGAATGAACAATGGGAAAATAAACAAATGATGTCCTTATCCCATGTGCTATGCTAGCAGAGCGTGTGTTTGTTGAATGCAATTTTACTGCAGAATGAGTCTGGTGATGGTTTATGGGCTTAAAAACTGTTTAGAAGTCCACAGCTTTACCTGTGACGCAACAATCCTGGCAAAATTAGCTTTTTTGAGGCTCAGAGAAGACAAATTTGGATTAATGGATTCATGAAACAAGCATGAATGAAACACAATACAACTCCAGGCATATATTTGATGAGGGGACAACAGTATAACATGGTTAAAATCTAAAAAGTCAATTTTGTGTCCTTCAAAATCTCTGGTCTGTAGAAATACAGCAGTTCGTTGTTAAACAGCTGTGTCCAGCCACAAATAGGACACAATAGTACTATATCCCTTTGACCATTGAAGGCACAAAGTAGCTTTAGTAGGTTTATGATAACCTAGCATGACGGCTAATGCAGCAGAATATAATATAATGAGTTCATTTGCAAAAAACAGCCCAATTACAAGAGGAGGTTTGTCATTTTGAAAAGCCAAATTATGTCAGTTTCAACAAATTTTCCAAATTAAAGGGCCTGTCCTCATTTTTTCATGTAATTAAATAAAATCTGTTTTTCCCCAGTACAAATGTATTCGAAAAGCAGCTGTTATGGTGAAAATTCAACTGATGTGTACTGCCTGCATCTAATCATAAAGAGTTTTATTCTAGGCGAAACCGGAAGTGCACTGTTAGCATGCCAATGTTTGGTAGCTTTACTGTGACGGTAAACTCTGCTCTGGCATGTGAAAGTTGTGAAAAGTGCTTATAAACTCATTGTAGCGAAAAATTAGGATGCTCGGAATGCATAAGGTAAGTGAGGTATACTATGAACTATTTCTTTAGTGTTTAAGAAAGTAAGAATCAGGTATAACGCTTTTAAACAGCTGGTTTGCAAATAAACATATTATTATTCTTACTAATACATTGTTACTACTACTACTAGTACTACCATAAGTAAGTGCTACACTAAGCTACTTTATTGTACAGTTATAATCTAGTGATAATTATGTGATGATATACCAAGCTCCCGTAGCACAAACACTGTATATAGTCCAAGTGGAGAAAACCTGTCTTCTTAAATGACAGGGAGTGAGGGCCTTCAGGGGACGTGGATTGGAACAAACGGCAATTATTTTTTGTTCAATTTTCAATTATTTTATCTATTATTAATGTAAGATTACTCTGATCAAATTTAGCCTTGGGTCAAAATCTCACTTTTAAGAAGACAATGTTCCACTTTAACGAACAAAGGGTTAGGGGGACACGTTATGCTCTATTGTTTTTAACATGGTTTTGGACATTTTTGCATTTAGTTCACATTTTATAAGCTAAAATAATACTTGTGTGGAAAATTATATATTTTACTTTCCATTTGAAGGCTTGGATTTTGGTGTCAATCATGAGTGAAGTATAAAAATGGAACGGCATGGTGGCAGAGTGGTTAGCATTCCTGGTTCACAGCTAGAAAATGTAGGGCAGGTGGAGCCTTTCTGTATCAGTTCAGTATCAGTTAATTATGTCAACTAAAATATTTTTCGTTAATATTTTATTTTTGCTGAGTAAAACAAAATAAGAACAAAATAAATTACTAAAACTATATGCCTAAAAGTCGATATTTTTGTTGAAACATAACAACTTAACATAAATGAATGAAGGGAACAAGGACACTATATCCATGGTCCACTTTTCAATCCCAGAGCCTCAAACCAGTTGCCTGTCGAGTCTAGGATGATGTCTCTGTATTTTTTATACTGAGGGATATGAATCTAGTCCCCATGTCCCCCTCTGTCATGTCTTGTTTTTTTCAGTAACGCATGTGAAACGAAGGAGCTCATTGGCTCATGTACAGACAAAATGACACGCTTCACTCATTGATTCTGTATAAATCTGCAATGTTTTTCAGTCCCTTGCGACATTTTTTTTCCTCGTAAGCAGCCATATTTGTTTTAATACGCATGGTCCCTGATTGGCTAATCCACCTGTCAATCACGCCCATCTGAAAAACAGAAAATTCACAGGTGACCAGACTCACATCTTCATAAGGTACTGAAGAACTGTGTGTTCTGGATCCCAGGCAACCAAACCTAACCATAAACAAACTCAACATCCAAGAACACCTCTGTGCATGTACCATCAAGCAATCACATAATAGTTATCACAGTTAAAAAAAAAAAAAAAATTGGTTGATTAAAACCATTTTTGGTTTAGCCGAGTAAATTGGCATGACGTTTTCATGACTAAATCTTGCCTAAAACTAAATAAAAATTTCTTGTCAAAATGACCATTGTTCTGTTTATGTTTCAATGGGTTTTCTGTGGGTGCTCCATCGACCTATAAAAGAATACACAGTATTCTAATCTTACAGCTTGGTGCTCCTGATAATGAACCGATCTCGAGATCTGGAGATGGGCCCCGGGCGTTGCACTGCGGTCGCTCACTGCTCCTGACAGGTTTAACCCAGACACTGAAGGATGGGTCAAATGCAGAGAACAAAGTAGTGAAGTCTACTAAAGAAAATAATAATATATTATACTTTTTGTGGTATTTAATAAACTATATAATAATCACATTCACATGTTATATTGATCTAAAATAAAATGGGCCCATTGACTTCCTGTTCAAAACTGTGAAACTAATATACTGCTGCCAGCTACACCTCTTCATAGTGGAATTTCAATTTCAGGCAGCAGATTTTCAATTTTGGCGTTTTTTAACTTTTGTCGAAAAATCACAATGCTGTAAGGGCAAGCATTAAAGGAGCGCTACATGATTTTTACTGTCTTAAAAACGTGAAAAACAGAACTAGTTCATTTTAAACCATTTGCAGTGGTCCAAAGTTATTCCTCACTTACCGTATGCATTCTGAGCATCCTAATTAGTCCTTGAGAGTTTATAAGCGCTATTCACAACTTTCAGAGACCACTGTTTTTCCTTCAAATTAAAGCTAACAACACATGCTAACGCACGCTTCCTGATTCTCGAGGAAATAAACGCTTCCTAATTAGACGCAGAGAGTACACAGCAGACATATTAAAAAAAATTAAAATAAAGAAAACAATAGGAATAGCCAGTATGCTAATAGGTGTGAGATCACCCATTAAGGGCCCGAACGATTATGCATAGGCTAAGATAACACATTTTGAAGTGCCACAAAAACTATTGTAAATCTGCAATATTGTTTAAAAAAAAACATGAGCTGTAGTAAATAATTAGCAGAATGAAACACTTTAGTATGAGTTTTCCTCAGAGAAGTCAGTAATAAAACCATCTACAGCTCAAATCTTATCATATAGCCAAAAAATAAATAAAAAATTAAATGTATACACAATAAATATGGAACCCAAAAAAGTATTGATCTATCTATCATATACTGAGCGATAAGTTGATATACTAATTATCGTGACAGGCCTAATTATGCTAAATATGACTCACAGTTCACACTAGTGTAGTTCAATAGACCTGGCTAACAAACAGAAACTGTAAACAATAGGTGTGTTAGTTTCAGTATCAACCAGTAATTTGAATCTGAATCTTAAAAGCATTGAATTTTTTTCGTTCAAATGGTGGCTACTGAGGAATATGAATGTAAAAAAAAAAACAAATTTTGATGCGCTTAGTCATTTTGGCACAAATGAAAAAAAAATCTGCGGCTCGTTAGCGTGATCTGCAGCTATCCATCAGAGGTGCCAACAGCTACACGGCTCTTTGTTGTGATGACGTTTACGGCGACGTCTGCTCCCATTGGGCACCGCAGTTTTCTAACGCGGAAGTCAGCGGACACGTTTCTTTAATTACACTTTTTTAGATGAATTTTGCGTTTTAAAATGTCCAAATGATAACAACATGATCCACGGGTGTCATAGATTATAACTATACAGCAGACACAACCACAATATTTTTTTCTTTAAGATGTTTTCTCTTTGCTACATAATTCCATACGTTTGATGTCTTCGCAGCCTTTATCTTCAGACACATTCGTTGCAGTTCTTCAAGTTGTTTACCCGTTACGTCTTGCGTTTTGTCATTTTGAGGAGCAGCGACTGTGACCGCGATCATATGTCCCATTACAGCCACGCTCCGGCGCTACTGTGCTGGAACTGCTGACCTTTTCGCACGGGCGCCATCTTTGTCCTTTGGTTTGTCGTCTGTCATCCCTCCCTTTGTCACCCCGCACTCCCCCATCTCCTCCCCTCTCCCTTCTCCGTTTCTTTCAGATCTCTCTATAATCTCAACGGATTGGCCGGCATCAGTTTCGCCGCGATAATCCGTTTGGTAAAAGTGTCCAGCGATTGTCAGGTGGTGAACATGAAAGCTAATTGCGTGTCACACCATTGGAAGCGGACACAAGCGCGGTGGAGCTGAAGGGGCCCACTGCGCGGCTTAGCTCAGGCCCACGACTGAGCACCTTCTCTGGGCTTTGGAGGCTCAAGCTCCCCCTCTCTATCCGGTTTCACACTTTGGTTCTTAGAGAAGTGTTGGTACGCAGAAAAGGCAAACCTATGCTGATCTGAACAGTTTTTTGTAATTGTTGCCAAAAACTTCCATAAAAGAGAAGATTTGGGACAATGAAGTTTTTGAAAGTAAATGCTCTTGAAGCCAACTAACGTTCTTGAAGCCAACGAAATGAAGACTTTGCTGATTTGGCCCCGTATTGCACGTAATACACGCTTTTCCAAATGTTTATGAAGATCTGAGTCTGGTCACCTGTAAATCTCCCCAAGTTCAGGTGGGCGTGATTGACAGGTGGATTAGCCAATCAGGACACACATAGTCCGTCCGTGTCAAAACAAACATAGCTGCTTATGAGAAAAAAAAAAAAAAGTCAATGAGTGAAGCACTAAACTGTTAATCTGAGGTGAGAGAAATGTAATTTTGTTCAGAATGATAAGTGACCAATGAGCTCTTTTGTTTTACATGCATCACTGAAGTAGACAAATCAGACTGGACGATGTTTGAGTTTGGCTTGAGGTGAGATGGAAGGTGCGGCGATCAGACTGATGTCCCTCTGTATAGAAAATACTGTACTGTCTTAACTTGTCTGGCAACATTTCCACCAAAGGAGCAAAACCGCGAGCCTCTCCATCTTCTCCTCTTCACCACAAAAGACTAGACACCAGGGAAGATATTTTTTTTAACAAATCTATCATTCTTTTCTTTCAATAAACTATTAATTGTACTGTACTCATTCAACATGCGGCTAATAACAAAGCTAAACCAGCACTAAGGACCAAAAGAAAAGGACCAAACCCAGGTCTACATCAATTAACCCGGGGCCAAAGCAGACCAAAACAAAGATGAGAGCTGGTTAGTTGAAGGTCAGCTCACTTGTATCCAATAACCAGCCTTGTAGATGTCCTATAATAAGCACTATTCAGGCTGAAAAGCACATTTGGATCAACTCCAGGGCTGAGGCGCCAAACAGAGAAGACAAAAAAATAAAAGGAATACTGAGGATGACTAATATCCAAACATGTTCCACTTATAAAAATGAACAGATCAGACAAGTGCACAGGGACAAGAACCAAGCAACAACAACATAGTTTTAAATCAATGTAATGAGCCCCATAGCAGACCACACACAAACTAGTTAGATTTTGGGACACACCCCGGTTGGGATGGTTCGTATAAATAAAATGGTGAAAAAAGTGTGTAACATTGTCCATTCTTGACTCACTTGTGTCAGTCATAATCTGAGGGACTATTGTCGGTGCATTTTTTTGCCTTATGGTCATTTCCAGGCATGGTTTTCTGTATTTTAGCTAAACAAATGACAATATATTACCCCGTTTGCTGTTGGTGGGGATCAAATTGGTCAAAAATGGGACATTTCTTGAATAAAACTGGGACAAATCACTGATTTTGGATAAATTCGCTGGGACAGGGGACACAGGGCTCCAAAGTGGGACTGTTCCGGGTAAATAGAGGCGTCTGGTCACTCTCTATAGTGAAAGTGTGGTGCTTTTTACATGAAGGAGGAGGTCCATAAACAGTGAAACATGATTATTCTAATATCAATACACTCAATATCCAGTGCGTGTAAACATAACACCTGTAATGGCTGTTACCGTTCCAGACATTTTCAACAGGAGAGTTAGCATTAGCGTTAGCCTCCACACAGCACAAACTATGAAAAACCAGGACTGACAACCACTCGAACACGTGTGTGACACCAGAGACTCATTTGAAAACTGTGCAGTGTGTAGTGTTTAACGATGATTTTTTCTAGTAGTAATTAGCGACTAAACTAGCATAAACGCTAACAGCTATGCAATTAAGTTTCTTATTTCCAACATTTTGAAATGATAATGAAATTTTTGTTTTATTTCATCAACCACCGTAAATCCAATGAACTTTAGAAAGTGGAGCTGGAAGTTACATGTTGCTTGTATTACTCATTGGTAAATATAAATGGTAAATGGTCACGTTTTTATATAGCGCTTTTCCACGTTCAAGGCACGACAGCATTCATCTGTGGGAGCTCGAATCGCACCGCTAACCTGTGGGTCAGTGGATCTGACCGCTCAACTAATGATGTTTATGTCGAGAGCAGGATTCCACTCTACCAACTGAGCTACTTTCACCCCAACGACAACTATATACATTGTTAACGTGGTCTAAAACTGTGGAAATGACCCAAATGAAAGAATGAGTGAGAATGTAAAGAGCACCAGGCTGTGTGCGCAACTTAACACGTCAGTCGTGGTGTCTGTGTATAGTAGCAGACTCACAGCAAGACCAAACTAGGAAATAAGTGTAAAAGCCCTCTAAGTTTAATCATGTTCTTCTGTTCTTATGGTCAGGTTTAATTGTGGTTTAGTCCCCGAATAAGTCCCAAGTTTGATGTGTGAATGCAGTAAATTATAAAGGCATGGCATTTCATTGCAAAAGGCAACTGAATTCTGTAAACTGGACAAAAGTTTTTTTAAGATGTTTCGACACACCAAGAGGCTTCAGTTATATCTGTCTGAAAGGAGGAGCTAATTACACTGAAACTAACAGCCTACGCTCTTACTTAGATTTTTTTCTTTAATTACGTACTACAATCACAACTGAACCTGTGTTGCCAGAGCCTTAACCTGCAGATAGAGACACACACAGGTTTTTCTCATTCTCAGTATATGGACAGGCCTCATGTGAAAGCTCAGAACCTCCAGAAGCTCCAATTGTCCAATGCAGAGTCCTTTTTTGGACAACTGGATAATCGCCTTGAGAACAGAACACAAAATTATTTCATAAAGAACTTGGCCATCATGTGATTAATTTTGTAATTAAGAATAAATCAGCATTATAATTGTTATGAGTAAAAGATATATTTTATTTGAACCTGTTTACATCATATGTGGGGACGCAGATAGGTCAAGTTTATGAAAATCAAAATCACAATCTTACACAGCATTCCTTTAAGTCAAAAATGAAAACTAAAGAAAATGAAAGATGTTGTCAAACTAAGTGAGCCTCCAAAGCTCTAAAATGCATCTCAGGCTGACTCAGACCGGGCCTGTGTCAGCGGAGGATTTAAGGCCCCGTGCGGGTGCCTCCCTGGGGGCCCCATTTTGCTCCCCTCTCTCCTCTCCTCTCTCCTCTCCCATATCAAAGCGGTACCTGGGGGCCTCGCTGATGACAAACGCCGCTCAGAGCTGGACATCACAGGGTCGGGGAGGGGAGCGGCGTTATCAGCGTGACTTCAGAGCCTAATACTGCACTACGGACACACCACGGCCAAATATACAAGGAAAAAAATAACTTTGTCAAACTTCCCCACAGCCCGAAAATATAATCGGATTTCTGCACTGCGGGTTCAAAGGTGGTCGGACATTTTTGCATTTACATACGTGGTCTATTTGGGTTTCATGGGCAGGAAAATGTGTTATGTTTTGGCATTATATCAAATCACAAAATACAAGGAAAATCTTTAAAGGTGCAATATGTAACATTTCTTGCAGGGATGGAGACAACCTGCTCAACTGTCCCTATGGAGGTGTTATTGTTTTGCTTCGAATGTTTCGCAGTATGGCATTAAGCTTTTCTAGCTCCACAAACGCGAGTGGGAGATGCCATCAGGCCGGGTCAGATCTATGGAGAGGCAAGTAGAATGCAATAAGAACAATCGCAATTTAGGTTGGATATTTAACGCAAAGGGGGCATCTGCATTGCGGCAAGTAGCAGAACAGTTATTTCAGTTAGTTGGTTTAAAAAAAAAGTTTAAAAGTTTGTCAAAAAATAGTTAAAAAGTTACTTCAGTTCAGAAATTGTACTTTTGTACTTTGGGAATAGACAAACTTGATATTTCCGATTGGTAAAATACGTAACCAGTAGAGTAAGAAAATACCACTTTACCCCCTGGGTCTGTACTAAAGATCAAATTTTAAAAACACAGAGGAGCACTATCTGAAGAAGGAGGAGCATCGCCTCATGACATCATAAGGTGAAACAGTGTTTTGAGCTCTGAAAACGAATTAGGGCTAATAAGGTCAGCACGCCAAAATAGTCCATTTAAAATGCTTTTTTTCTAATGTTGAGCCTTGTAACATAAAGGTTAATAAGTAAATAAATAAATAAATAGGTCATAGGCTAAAAAAGTCAGTTTGGTAAGGTATATAAACTTGGATATTTATAGACACTTTATCAGAGTGTGTTTACATGTGTACAAGTATCCCGGTTATGGTTTTGTGTGTGTCCATGTAAATGCAGTATCCTGATTTCAGTATCCTGGATAAGCCAGAATCCCGGCTATGGAGATGCTCTGATAGTATTCCGGCTAGTGTGGCATGTAGGCACTGTAGACGCAGTATCCTGATTTCTCAACACCGGTGCTGTACTGAGCATGTGCGAACTGAAGTAGCAAATGCGATAGCAGCAGCAACTTTTCCAAAATGACTCAAACTTCTTCCAGGACTTTTTAAGTAAAAATATTTTCTATATTTTTTATATTGTTTCATATTTTTCTATCTATAAACAAGCTAAAGCAGTCCACTTTTTAATACAACTTTTAACACCAGGCTACCTTCTGTGGCTGTTTGTGTTGTTCTTGATCGAATGCTGTCTTATGTTCTTATTTAAATGTATATTTTCTCTGTTAGAAACATGGTAAAAAATTTGTAAAATTACTGACATCTTTAACTCTTTGCCATATCTGTGCCATGGTTGCCATAGTTACCACTCTAAATATTCAGGATGCTCTGATTGCACATGTATACATGCTCCTAACCAGGATACTCCAGCGCATGTAAACGCACTCATCGAAAATTATATGATGTTTACTTTGTTATGCTGAAAGTATTTAGTTCACACATGACCTTGTTGTGCTTGGGAAATTCTGGAGTCAGACTGCACAGGTCATCACACAGTCCAGCACTAATAGACTCAATAGACCTAGACTACAAACAGAAACTGAAATAGCTGTTTCCAGTTTCAGTGCAGTTAGCTCCTCCCTTCAGACAGATATAAGGCAGTGTCCAGCAGTAATCTGACCAGAACTGAAGAAGCGGCTTGGATGAGCAGTGAAACGTCTTCACTCCGACAACTTTTTGTCCAGTTGACAGATTTTATTTATTTTTTTTATAGACTTGGACGACTGAGGGATTACACAGGCCAGCACTAACTACATTTCTCACTTGTTATGAACCGTGCATATTCCTAATGTACCAATCCTGCTTTTTTGGTTCCAAACAAAGCAAAGACAGAAGAAAACACAAATGACTTTTCACAAAATGTTTCATATCATTTGTGACTGTTAATTAAAGCAGACCTATTAAGGAAAATCGTCTTTTTAGAATAGGATTCGGCAGCGTCGTCATTTTGGTATAAATGAAAAAAAAATCCTCTGCTCGCTGCCGTGATGTGCAGCAATCCATCGGAGGTGCTGACTCTTCGTTGTGATGACGTTTACTGCGATGTCAGCTCCCATTGGACACCGCAGTTTTGTAACGGCGGAAGTAGGTGGACTTTCTTTATTAAGTAGTTTTAGATGAATATTGCGATTTAAAATGTGCAAATTATATGACCCACAGGTGTCATAGATTATAACTATATAGCAGACAGAAGCACAATAGGTGTTCTTTAAGGTACTATGGCACAGCATCGTCTAAACAACAACAGCAGTAGTTTTAGTCATGGTAAGTTTTCTCTTAATAAAATGTAACATCACTTTATCTCACCTACACCTTAATAAACCTTAATTAGGCATAAACACTAAAGACGACTCAACAACTACTTTAAACAGGGAGTAATATGCAAAATTGGCTTTTTGGTGCTTTCAACCATGTTATAATGTTGTTCCCTCATCAAAAACATGCCTGAAGAGGTTTTAGATGAGATGTCATCCATGCATGTCTGAGTAATTTAGCGATCTCTCCCAGGCCCTATTTGAACTCTCTTCTGCCCACAAACCTACGTCATCCACGCTCCCACGCGACAATTCTCCATAAATACACAAAAACATGATACAAAAGTGTACACAACAGCTTCACAAACCTGATGTGATGTGGACTAGTTTCATTAGCGGGATGCACGCTGATTGTAATGTGATATCGCTCTGAAGGGGGAGTGTCTTAGCGCGAGGAGCAAAGGGAGGGGAGGCTCAGAGCGTCAGATTGTTTTCGGCATATACAGCATTTCAAAACAACAAAAGATAACATGATGTGCTAAATATGTTATGTGTTAGCGGTGAATACCCCACAGAAGTAAAATACCCCCTCTTTAAAGGTGTACCTGATTTTTACTGTCTTAAAAACAAGAAAACAGAACTAGTTCGTTTTAAACAGTTTGCAGTGGTCCAGAGTTATTCCTCACTTACCTTACGCATTCTGAGCATCCTAATTATTCACCATGATGAGTTTATAAGCGCTTTTCACGACTTTCAGGGGCCAGAACGGAGTTTTGCCATCACAGTAAAGCTAACAAGAACTAGCATGCTAACTGTGCACTTCCTGATTATCACACATACAACATTTTCTAATTAGACGCAGACAGTACGCCTCAAGAGCTGCTCATACAGTACGTCTGTACTGCTCAAGCACATGGGGTAAACTGGGCGTGTTGAGGTTAGGAGAACATTGATTTGTGGATATCATATACATTGTATGTATGTGCAGACCGCAGATACATCCCAGCAGACCCTCAGTGTACTTCCTAAAATACGTAAACATAAATACTGTACTCCCCAGAGCCTGAAGGCCTAATCCCATTCCTTCACACATCACCCGCTTCAGAGGAGACTAGACCAGAGTCAGGGTCCCAGAGGCGAGGAACGGGATGCAGCCCAAACTCGCTCTTATCACCACAATGTTTCGGAGCGGCATTTGGAAAAGGAACAAATACTAATGTTACGCAGAAATACAAAAATACCAAAAAATAAAACTTTGATTGACAAAACCTACCTCAGGCCTGTAGCTGTAGGACACATTGGCCCCACCGCACCATCTGAGGGCCCCTAAGCTCTACACTGTTTTTACTAGTTATGAAGTTTGAACCTTATTACATAAAACGGTTGCTGGCACATTTAATAATATATTAAAATATATCAAAAAATCTTTCTCTTTCACACTAAATGAGATAAGAAAATACAAATAAAATTGTAAATCTGTTCTATTGGCGTACTAGACTGCTACTACTGCAACTATTACTACTACCACACCATCTGAGGGCCCCTCCTGAACCAGGACAGATATATTATGTAAGCAGCTCTTGAGGTAAAAATAATTCAGCTGTGTCCTGTCTGCACCTAATTATGAAGCGCTTTATTGTTTCATCATCAAGAATTGCGTGTTAGCATGCTAGTCGCTGTTAGAATTATCGTGACAACAAGTTGTGAAAAGCACTTATAAACTCATCATGGTGAATAATTAGGATCTTCAGAATGCATAAGGTAAATGAGGAATAACTTTGGACCACTGCAAACTGTTTGAAAAATGAACTAGTTCTGTTTTTCATGTTTTTTAAGACAGTAAATGTCAGATACAGCGCCTTTAAAATATGATGTAATATTTTAATTATTTTCTTTTGCAATTTTGCTTGTTCAGAATAAAAGTCTACGCTCTGCTTTTTTACACTAAATGGGAAAACAAAATATCAATTGTCAGAGGTGGGGACCTGCAAGTCATGGCTTGAGTCACTATTTTGAGGACTTGAGCCTTGACTCGACTTGGACTTAAAGGTAAATGACTTGGGACTTAACTGGGACTTGAGGCCTGTGACTTGAGACGACTTGATGCTTCTCCTCAAGGAAACGAGGACCTGTCCCTTCTCACTATCTGTTACTAGAGATGTAATAAACTGAAACACTGACCTTCAACACCTTCAAGACACTCAAAGCTCTTTACATCAAGGAACCACTCACCCATTCACACACACATTCATACACCAGTGTACGCAGACACTGGGGCGAGGTGGGTTAAGTGTCTCGCCCAAGGACACAACGGCAGCATTCATCTGTGGGAGCTGGAATCGCACCTCCACTGGGTTGGTGGATCTGACCGCTCAACCGATGATGTTTTATTTCGAGAACGGGATTCGAAACCGCCAACCTTCGAACCAGTGGAAAAACTTAAACGCTCACACTGTTACTACTACTACTACTACTACTACTACTGCAACTATTACTACTTTTGCTCTGTATAGTGGAAAATGACAAGAACCTCCAAAAACAGGAAGACTTGCATAAAAAATGTGAAGAATTATTACAACAAAAAAAAGGCAGAGTTTTTTTCTGATGGCATGATCTATCTCCATGGGGACAAGTTACAGGTCAGATCTGTGAAGAGGTGACCCCACTCAAAGTAAGAATGCATGTTTTCCACTGGATTTTTGAGCAATAAAACCACCTGCAACTGATTAAATGCAAGCTAGATAAGATTAATGCCATACCGTGGAACCTTCCAGGCAAAGTAATAACATCTCCATGGAGACCAGCAGGTGATGAAGCCCCCACCAGAAACGTTAAATCACCTTTACCCTTTTAGAAGTGAAAAATAATTGTATTCTACTACTAGTACTGCAACGATTACTGCTGCTACTACCATGAGGACTGGAGGAAATCGAAGAATCCCGACTATATAGGATTCAAGATAGACACGATTAATGCCATACTGTGAGACATTCCAGGCAAAGTAATAACATCACCATGGAGACAAGCAGGTGCCGAACCCTCCCCAGAGTATTTAGCGCTCATTCAACACACTTAACACATGTGAAAAATACAAATAATCAGCAACAAATACTAATACTATTACTGGTACTGCTACTATGACTACTTGAGGAAATCGAAGAATCCCGGCCGCTCGGAAGCCCAAATTCCGAAAGTGGCGCGGGGTAAAATGATTAGTGCGCCTAGTCAGCTGTGAAATTGAGTTTATGGTTTTCAAGACGGCGGAATTCACTTGGATAATGGGTATTAAGTTGTAGAAAATAATTAATAGTAATTGACTTGCTTCCATCACTATGCAAATGAAACACAGATAAGCTCGCGTTTTAGCGTTTTTTTCCCCCTTTTATTCTTTTTAGGGCGGCGGGCTTTTCGGGGCCAGGCGAGGGGATTATAAGTTTATGGTTTCCTGGGGGTGCGTGATTGCTTTGTTGACACATTTGGGGGGGTATGTGTGTATGAGTGCGTGCGGGCGCATATTCGTGACATTGCGGGGACTAAAATCATTATACACGTTCACATTATGGGGACTAGACATTAGGTCCACTCGACTCATTTTTTAGTAAGTCTGCCACATGTCTCTAAATGAAAAAAAAACA
>KN474134.1:0-10606 GCA_000787095.1 Periophthalmodon schlosseri | reverse complement strand
TGTGTATTGCTTTGAAGGTGGTAATTAGTATTTTGAAGTTAATTCTCTGTTTTATGGGGAGCCAGTGGAGTTGTTGTAGGACGGGGGTGATGTGGTGGATAGTGGGGGTCCGTGTTATGACCCGGGCTGCAGAGTTCTGAAGGAGCTGTAGTTTCTGGAGGGATTTATTGGGGAGACCGAAGAGAAGAGAGTTACAGTAATCAATGCGGGAAGTTACAAGGCTGTGGACTAGAATGGCAGTGGTGTGAGGAGTGAGGGAGGGGCGAAGACGAGAGATATTGTGTAAGTGGAAATATACAAACCGGGTGACGTTATTGATGTGTGAGTGAAAGGAAAGTGTACTGCGAGGATGACACCCAGACTCTTGACCTGAGGGAAAGGATGGACAGTTGAGTTGTTGATGTTGATTGAAAAGCTGTTAGATTTGGAGAGTGTGGATGGGGTGCCTACTAGGAGGACTTCTGTTTTGGAACTGTTTAGCATGAGAAAGTTAGTGGAGAACCATGTGTTGATTTCCTGTAGGACCCAACCCAACCAGCAAGTTACCGCCTCTGATAATATGTGGAGACTTTTTAACCTCATAAATTATGCACAACAAAAACAAAATAGAGCTATCCTTGTCTCACTAGATGCTGAAAAAGCCTTCGACAAGGTAAACTGGATATTCCTAATTGCCACATAACATAGGTTTGGTTTTGGAGAGTCGCTCATCCAATGGATACAGACATTATACAGTTCACCAATGGCATCAATAATCACCAACGGAATCACCTCCCCAAGCTTCAGCCTCCATCAAGGAACCAGACAGGGATGCCCACTCTCTCCCACACTCTTCGCCATCTTTATCGAGCCACTAGCTGCATCAATTAGACAAAATAGCAATATATATGGTATTACCATCAATAACAAACCACACAAATTAAGCCTCTATGCTGATGATCTTCTACTACATCTTCAACATCCCTCAGATTCATTACAAGAAACATTTAGAATGATTAATAGTTACAGAAGAATATCAAATTACATTATAAACTGGTCTAAGTCAATAGTTCTCCCACTTACCAAAGACTCTTGGGATCATTACCCAGCTTTACATAAAGGCAATATAAAATACCTTGGCATTAATATCTCTGCTAGGATGTCAGAAATGATCAATCTTTACTATACTCCATTATTAAAAAGATACAGGAAGATCTCCAACGCTGGACTTGGACCCTCCCAGTCTCACTTTTAGGATGAATAGAAGCCATTAAGATGAAAATATTACCTCAGATAACTTATCTATTTACAATGATCCCTGCAATGCCCTCTGATAACTGGTTTAAAACACTCAACATATATATTAGTGAATTTTATTGGAAAAACAAAAAACCCAGAATTGTGTTAACAACATTACAAAATGCTAAAGAACTCAAGGCACCAAATTTCCTTCATTACTTTCTTGCCACACAACTACAGTTTTTACATGTATGTATTATGCAAGAAGATTACAAAAAAACTTGGCTAGAAATTGAACAAAACATATGCAACACAACCTCAATCAAGATCTTCCAAGATTACAAAAAAACTTGGCTAGAAATTGAACAAAACATATGCAACACAACCTCAATCCAAGATCTTCCCTTTCTTCCCCATAAAATAAAGAAATCTCCTTTCTTTCATTATAACACAATCAGCACTACTCTGACATCCTGGTGGAAAACCCTCAGAATCACCAAGTCTGCACATAACTTTTGCAAATATACACCACTATGGCAAAATCCAGATTTTTTGATACACAACAACCCGATTCATAACTCTCAATGGCAACAAAAGGGAATAACTCAACTACAACACCTGTTCAAAGACAATAGATTTATATCTTTCAATGAATTACAGCAGAAGTACAAGATTAGGAGAGAGCAATTTCTGCAATACCACCAAATCAAACACCTCATCAAAGAAAAAGTAAATTTAGAAATCAACACACTACAACCTCTTACATTTGTTGAAAAAATCATATATATTACCAACACAAAGAAAATAACCTCCAAAATCTCTAGACTGATTTCAAGCAGTTCTGGGAACACTCTGACACTACCTTATACAAAATGGGAAAGGGGCTTAAATTTCAGTACCAACCCTGACTTTTGGAGCCAAACTTGCTCTAACATCTTCTCCATGACCACAAATATCAATATACAACTTACACAATACAAAACTATCCATAGATATCACTACACTCAAAACAGACTTCATAAAATGGGCTTAATAGAAACAGCAATCTGTACACAATGTAATCAAGATACCACAGCCAACTACATGCAGGCCACATGGGACTGTCCAACAGTACATTCATTCTGGATCACTGTCACCGACACCCTCACAGATATTATGGGCTGCAGAATTGCACCATCTCCAACACTGTCTACTAGGTGATCTTACACAAATTTCTATACCTGTC
Source organism: Periophthalmodon schlosseri (assembly GCA_000787095.1). Classification (NCBI taxonomy): domain Eukaryota; kingdom Metazoa; phylum Chordata; class Actinopteri; order Gobiiformes; family Gobiidae; genus Periophthalmodon; species Periophthalmodon schlosseri. The sequence goes on along the minus strand of KN474134.1, from coordinate 8,163 downwards.
AAGTATAAAAATCCCCTGCTCACATGCCTGTCTTTAGCTAAAAGAATTATATTTCAAAATTGGAAATCAAAACAAACATGTCACATCTCACATTGGACAAACACAATTATAGAACACATCTCCACAGAAAACAACAACTGCGATAAAGAACAACAATCAATTCTACTTCGTCGAAATGTAGAATGTTTTTCTCTCATACTTTAACTTTAAAATAATAATTATCAATACTATACTCAGATGCATCACCTCTACACTTTTCTCCCTTTCCTTTTCAGTTTTTTAATTTTTTTACAGTTATAATGTTATACTGTTATTGTTTATTTATTTTATTTTATTTATTTTTGCCTCTCTCTTTAGGGTTTTTTTTTTGTTTTTTTTTCTCTTGCAATAGTACATATTATTATTATCCATAGCAGTTTCCCTCTCCCTTCTCCCTCGATTATAATTGTAATTTTATTTTCAGTTATTGATGATGCTGCTGATATTGCTGTCACTACTACCTCTATCACTACAGTTATCATTGCTCATGTCACTATCATTGATGGTTGCATCGATACTACAAAAGCGGCTGCTACTCAAATACTAACTCTGCCCCCCATCATTTTCTGTGTTTTTAATGCACCACAATATAGTCGGGTAAATCAGTATACACTCAAACACAGGCTGGCAGGCCAGATGAGAGATGGTTTCCTTGGGACAGTAACCCTGTCTCAAGTAGAATTACTCGCAAATGGCCCTTCTTTTAATGCGCTTTAGACATCACTTGCCCCACACACACACGCACACAAATAGCTTGAGTATAGGGCAGAAATGATGGGGAAAGGTTACCCAGTTATTAATTCAAGGAAAAAAAAAAACAAGGGAAAGGAGAAAAAAGAGAAAAAGAAGAAAAAAAAAAACACTCATTCATTCATTTTACCAGCTCAATAATAAAACATTAGCTCATTGTAAGCCCCCAGCCCACCCCCTCAACCCACCCCAAGCTCTGATCATTGTTTTATTTCTGTTTCTTTTAAGATTAAACCTAAATATCTAGTTTCCACCTGCAGCCTCTGCAAAACTAAAACTATATAGTCTGGGGAAAAAAAAACAAAAAACTTTTACCCAAAAGTGAACAGCTAACAACTGTATTCCGAACTTATGACTTGTAAAAGTAGATAGACTCTACATAACATTGTCATGCTGTATTCACATGTGTGCTAATTGGCTGAGGAGCACTCCAAACTTTTCCATATGAATCTATAGAGTTCTGTAAGTGCGTGTGCTTCTCTGTAGGATTTAATTACATTCTGCTGTGGATGTGGTTATCTATACCCCAATTATGTTCCCAAACAAAACATCATTATTGCATTATTGCACCGGCACGAGGTCCAGCGAGATTATTTTCTGTGAATTAATTGGACGGTCGGCACACAAAGCAGGAGGGGTGGGAGGGGGAGGGGGCATGTCTGACGTGTAAAATGCTAGGAGTTCTGATTTTTTTTAATCTATTTTTTTGTAATTAATCTGGAAGGAGTTTATTTTTAGCCTTCTCATTATTTTGTCTGTACAAGGTCGCCGCTAACGAACCACCCAGTGACCAGTGTAGCAACTCCCATCATCAAGCCATTATGAGTGTACATTTACCAATAATAACTCCCATTAGGATTCCACAGTACAGGTTTAGTCTATTGCACAACACACTAAACTCAAACTAAACTCAAACTAACAGGTGTAGTCTATCGCACAACACTTTGTTTATGTTCACTTATGTTTATGTTGATAGATTTAGACAGCAGAAGTGATTTGAAAGTTGGAATAATACATTTTGGAGCTTAATATTTATCGTGGGTACATTTTCTTTGCAAAAGTGTGGAAATTTTCGTTATTTGTGTAATATGATTTGGGCTGTAGAGCATTTAATAAGTCACTTCTTACACAGGTAAGTAGCCTGTAAGTAGCTGTGGGTGGGAATAGGGGGTAGGTGAAAACAAAAATTTTCTCATCAGCCTCAAAACTGGCCAATACAGGATTATTCAAACATGCATGAATCAAATCGAAATCCAAGTTTGAGTAAGCTAATGTAAGGGAACACCATACAAACTCATTAAAAGCTATTTTGCCATGTAATTTTACTTAATCAAATACAGCAAATCTAACAGCTTAATGACAAGATACCACTACCTTAAGTAACACGAGATAAGTTCATTGCTTGCGCAGGTGGACTCACATTGCAAAAAACACAGACTCTCCCTTATTTAGTGTTCTGTGAGTCCAGTTTTACCTTTGGTTCAAACATGTTGAGTTATTTTGAAGCAAACACAAAACATTATTTCCTGGTTCCTCTGTGGTGACCTTTGACCTCCAGCCCACGTCTCCAGAGAAATCAGGGGGAGAGTTTGGTATAAATCTAATCCTTCTGACCTTTGTGACCTTAAGAGCATGAACTACTGCAAAAGGCTTATTTTGGAGTTAACCACAAAAAGAGCTACTTCTATTATACGCCATAAGACCTTGTTATTACATTGTGTACAAAGCGAGTCAAGTTTAAGGGTTCTCTATGAAACACAATGGGGACGCTTAATGACCATCATATCTGAGTTTACAGATATCTATGCTTATTTTTCCCATGGACTTTGTAAAAACTCATGGAAGAGTTTGAAGGCATGGGCCAACATGCTTATATTACACAAACCAATCATCATGTTATATAGATCTTTTCCACTCCCTTTACACTTTCAAACATTCTGCATTCACTTCATACTGAGTGGTGGTGAACTAATGTCTTGCTCAAGGACACAATGGTAGTGAGCAATTTAATCTATACTAAAATTAAAGAAAAGAAACAATACATCCACATTTTAATAACTTAAAATGTCTTGACTTCTGAATAACTGATTTGACTTTTAAAATGTAATCAAATTCAATACTGTATTATGGACATATAATCCACATGCAGAGTTCAGCCTCTACTTTGAAACCTTTAGACTTACTCTTTATTATTAGAACTGAAATGGGAAAAAAGTAGTGTAGTCATGTCAGTAATATTATAAGTGTTGTATACATTTTCAGAGATCAATACATGCTGTCGGAGAGTGGAGACTACATGCTTTTAAGGTTTGCATTTGTAATATGAGAGAACTGTTGACCATGTGCAGGTCTATATACACCACAATGCTTTTCATGCCATAGGAGAAGGCTTACATAATCATACTGTATCGTGTGCATCTATGGAACCAAAATACAAAAGATATCATTCATTTCAAAACATTTTGAGTGATTCTGAGATTTTGAAGTTTAAAGTGGAACAAAATACTAAATCAGCTTTTTTTTCCCTAGTAAACTGTGTATATGTTAATTTAATAGCATTGTCTGCTGTTCCTAGTAATTTTTTAAAAAGTTTTTGCAAACTAGGTAAATTTGTAGTATTGTGTTCAAAAACAATGAACGACTTCAAAAATTTCAGGTACTATGTGACATTCCACAGGGCTGTCTTAATTAAAGCCAGGTGTTTGTGACTTCAGGGGCAGAGTTTGAAATGTGGATACCTGTTAGACCAATCAAACTGTTCCTTATACCTCCAGACTCCGCCCTTCCTCCCTCTCTCCCCTTTAGTCATCCAGGCACTGCCCAGTTTAGCAGCTCTATTTGTAATGTGACTGTGGGCAGAGTTTAGGTGTTTAGTCCCACATCAAAGTTCCGACCTTTCATAGAGCACAATGGAACAGGGAAATAGATTTGTTTTCCCCATAAAAACTTACCAAATCCACCAAAATCTTGATAAACAGTGCTATTGCTATAAGATATTCAGGAACAAGAATGTATGAATAACCCAGAAAAGACCTTATAGACCCATTTTAAGGGGACATTTAATAATATTTTAAAAGGGCAGAGAGCATTCGTGAATCACTTAATTAAATGTCCTGTACCTGATTTTTTCCATGTATCTGAAAAATATTTTACAAAATATCTCTTGTCCCAGTACAGATATTTTATATAAGCAGCTCTTGAGGTCAAAATATGTCTGCTGTATGCTGTCTGCATCTAATTATCAAGTGATTTATTGTCGGATAATGACTAGCATGCTAGTTATAGTTACCTTTACCTTCAAGGCAAAACTCCACACTGGTCTCTGATATTTGTGAAAAGCGCTTATAAACTCATCATGATGAATAATTGCGATGCTCAGAATGCATAAGGTAAGGGAGGGATAACTTTGGACCCTTGCAAACTGTTTAAAATGAACTAATTCTGTTTTTCAAATTTTTAAGTAAAAATCAGGCCTTAGATTCAAAAGTAAAAATATCAAATCTAACATGTTACAGTATGGGCAAAATAGGAACAGAGTGGATAAGACCTGGTTTGTTGTATCTGCAGTGTTGAAGTCATTATATTGACCTCCTGCTGAGAGGTCAGAGGTCAAGCTCATATTACTCCAAACAAGGTGACTTTGAGCTCAGGTAAACCAGGATCTGTACCACTTCCAACTATAATATGTGAGAATGCAGCCATGTGGAAAGAGAGAGAATATATGAAGGGGCTCTTTGCTTCTAGCACTGAGATGTGAATAAATAGTATAGGTGCATTGGCAACATTGCAATAAATTGTGATTATGCCCACATTTTGCTCTGGCCTCTGACAGTTTAGAAAGTGCTTATAAACTCATGAATAATTGCTTATTAACTTATGAATAATTGAAAAAAAATTGAAAAACAATTGGTCCACTGTGGTTTAAAATGAAGGCAAGGCAAGATTGTAGAGCACAATCACAAAGTAAATCAAAGTGCGTAACTTTTACTATTTGAGTTTTTCATGTTTTTATGAGTAAAAATCAGGAGCAGTCCCTTTAAGCATAAATACGTGATCCATAAGTAAGTGGTCTTTGACTAGATTGAAATGCTGCGTCCCGTCACAAAGAGATTGAGTTCCCATCCTCTCTGTGAATGAATGCAACAATAATACAAGACTAACCTACTACTGACCAGTGTGATCTTCCTAACCTTATTCCGCCCCGCCCACTTTTGCCTTTAAATGCTACTAAACCGGAGAATTTAAGAAAAGTTATGCAGCTAAAATCTGATATAAAGTAGGTTCATTTGTATAAAATGTTTGATGTTCATGTGACCAACAAGTCAACACTGCACCGATTCTCTGGAGGCTTTAAAAGACCTCTGTAGTCCCTCTAGAACTGTTTTATTGTCAAGATCAGCAGCCCCATGTAAAATAATCCAACCCCAGTGACGATGACACCGCCAACGGCAACTTCCGGAAGAAGGTGAATACGTTCTTTCTTTGTAAAATACTTGATTGTTTGGCCTCCTGATCGTGCCTCCCCCTCACCTGTAAATATTCACGCTTATGTTGACAGCATTTAAATCCACAGTGCGTAACTTTTAAGCAAACCATTTTACTGCATTGAAGAACATAGCAAAACACTCGTCCGACTCCTGCTTGTTTCCATGGAAATGTTGTTCTTTTGGCTATAATATTCCACAGTATGGTATAAACCTTATCTATCTCCAAGGTGAATGTTTCAAAGTATGGTTTTAACTTTCTATTTCCATGGAATCGTGCAGTGAGAGTGACACCTCCAGAAAGTTACATACTGTACTTTTAAAATAGATTAAAAAAATAAATAAATAAATAATGCAAGACTAGCTTTAAACTTTTTCTTTTCTCATTGCTAGTGGTGAAGTGCTTTAGCTGTAGACATCACCACCAGTCCTTGTTCAAATCTGAGGCATCCATCTTGTCTCTGAGCTCAGACAGTCCACTCCACTGCAGCTCCATGAGATCAGGTTTGATGTGGGCCACCAGGGAAAAACAGAGGCTCCACCAATCACAATGCAAACTTCAACTTCCCCCCAAAAACACAGGAATTATTAAGTTATGAAAAGTTACCGACAGAGAAAATGGTGATTTATAAGACACTATATAAGCCAAGGGAAGACCTCTCCATGGTAGAATGCAGGCTAAGAGCTATGGTACAGTGGAATAAACTGAATAATTCTAGTAACAGTTATAAAAGCAAATACAATATGTATGGAAAAAGCAAATTCTAGGGATTCAGATAGATTTTTTTATATAATTCATTTTTTTTGGTATGTCTCTGTGTTGGACTTGATGTTATATAAAGTAGGAAAACACCCAGACACAGAGAGATCATGCAAACTCCCGCCACATTCTATTCTATTGAAATCTATTTGAAACATTATAGCTATGATTAAAAAGGGTTTACAACTATAGGGTCAAAAGCTAAACATGGAACTAAACTGGGACTAAACCAGGACTAGACCAAACCAAGTCTACCAGCACTAAGCGGTTCAAACAGAACTAAACTAGGACAAGTGTGAACACTCTCTTTTTGCACTGTCAAAAGGCCAGACCTGATTTAGTCCACGTGAGTCTGCTTTGTACTGTCTGCACCTAATTAGAAATAGTTTTATTAGCCGATAATGCTAGGTGTTGTTAGCATTAGTGTGAGAGCAAAACATCCTGGCCTCTGCAAGTTGTGAAATGTGCTTATAAACTCTTGCTGTGAATAATTAGGATGTTCAGAATGTGTTAGGTAAGTGAGGAATAACTTTGGACCACTGCCAACAGTTTGAAATGAACTAGGTTTGTTTTTACAGTAAAAATATGGTACCATGAATCTAATTTGGCTAAAGGTTAATGAAATGAACTTTCTGACCTGCTTTCATTACCTTGTGAGTTTGTGTTGGGACAGTTTTCCTCTTGGACCATGTTAAAGGTCAAAGGTTGTACTCTGGGTCTGCTCTCTCCTGCCCTCCATCTGTAAGAGGAACAGTGGGGCATAGTCCTGGCAAAACTACAGTGAAAGGACAGGTTCATTATCCATTCTTTATCTGCACTCACATTTTGAATGTGTTTTCCTGACTAGACCCGGACCAGCAGATATGGAGCTAGACAGCCAATTAGAAGATACACCAACAGATACACACATTTGTTTTTGCTGTGCTTCATTTGAAAACACACTGAAACTTTTGACTCTCAAGTGATGGCATTTCAGCTCAGAGAACCTAAGTGCCAAATAAGCACATATGTGTAGGTCTATACTTTTGGTTATGTAAGCCCAACATTATTGAACACATTTTGAACTTAAACTCATTTTCTGGACGTTGGATGTCCACTACATGATTCCATGGAAAGTTAAAGCCTTACTTTGGAACATTCTCCATGGAGATAGATACGTTTTATGTAGGGAGCCTGCTAATCGGCCCCTCACACACACACACCACACTCATCCTAGGCAATGTGGGTGAACTGTCTTGCCTAAGGACACAGCAATAGTTTCCACTAGAGCCACTGCTGCCCCACTTTGGTACCTGGTATTCCCAACAGTCTCCCATCCGAGCACTAACCAGGCCCTGCTTAGCTTTTGAGAGCTGAGGCATTGACAAGCAGATATGAACAGCGAATATCCACTCACCCATTTTACACTGTCTCGTCTGACTCTGCTTGTTCTGCCTTAGTTTAGCCTCAGGGCAGCTGTAGCAGTCGTCAGGATGCATGTGTCTGCACAACCTGGCCCTGTGCGGCCCTCGCTCTCTCCTGTCTGCTCTGATCCTCTCTCTCTCTTCTCTGCTCTGGTCCTCTCTCTCTTCTCTGGTTCTCTCTCTTTTCTCTGTCCCCTGCTCCTCTCTCTCTTCTCTGGTCCTCTCTCTCTCTTCTCTCTCTATTCTCTCTCTTCTCTCTGTTCTGATCCCATATCTCTTTTCTCTATGCTCTGGTCCTGTCTCTCGCTCTCTCTTCTATCTCTCCCCTCTGCTCTGGTCTTCTCTCTCTCTTCTCTCTCTAGTCTATCTTTCTTCTATTTCTCCTCTCTGCTCTGGTCCTCTCTCTCTTCTCTCTACTCTAGTTGTCTCTCTCTTCTCTCTGCTCTGGTCCTCTCTCTCTTCTGTCTGCTCTGCTCCTCTCTTTCTTGTCTCCCTTCACTGGTCCTCTCTCTCTCTTCTATCTGTTTTTGTCCTCTCTCCTCTCTGCTCTGGTCCTCTCTCTCTTCTATCTGCTCTTGTCCTCTCTCCTTTCTCTTCTCTGGTCCTCTCTCCATTCGCTCTGCTCTGGTCCTCTCTCTCCTCTCTCTTCTCTCTTACTCCTCTCTGCTCTGGTCCTCGCTCTCTTCTATTTGCTCTTGTTCTCTCCTCTATCTTCTCTGGTCCTCTC
>JACM01027859.1:0-12917 GCA_000787095.1 Periophthalmodon schlosseri | reverse complement strand
GGGAAATACAAAAGGAAAGCACTGAATAGCATTGGCTGAACTCTTTGCCTTATATTTTTGTATATTTGACGTGGGATTCGTTCTTTTTCCTTTCAGCGGATAAGACGTCTGCGCCGAGCCTCTTTGACCAGAAGCCTTCAGTCAGTGGGTTTGAGCAGCAGACGGTGAAGGTGGTTTACTACAGAGCGCTGTATCCCTTTGAGGCTCGCAGTCACGACGAAATCAGTATCACACCGGGAGATGTCATCATGGTATGGGACACAGGTCAATTATTTTCACTCAATATTCATACTTTGCAGCTGATGTCATCAACATTCCCTGGGGGTGTGACGCTAACTGGAGGTTCTGCCTTGTCTGAAGCTCTGTTACTCAAGTTAGACTGTAATCTGAGGTTTGTTTTAACACAGTCTGACCATAAAGAGCTGATTTAGTTGGAACTACAACAGATGAGCTGATTTGTGCTGTTAAACAAGTCTCTCACACATAAAATTACAATCAAGCTAGCCAGCATTAGCATTAGCATTAGCCAACAGTTTTTCAGTGAGTCACTCTCACCTTTTTGGACCATGAGCTCAGACTGATCAGACTCCTCAAAATGTGCTCTTTAAATCCATTTTGCATTTGTTGAGACTATCGTAAGACTTGGACAGTGTTTGCTAATGTTTGCATTGTGTCTCCATGGTAACTGCTGAACGTTCCACCATAGAGATACATGTAGAACACCCCCAGCGTGACGTCACTGCAAAGTATCAATTTGTTGCACACAGTTATATTATATGGTTAGCAAAAGCCTTTCATTGAATCTCCTGATGGCTGCTCCTGAGAATGATGAGAAAAACTTTTCCCGCTAGATGACCACCTGTATCCTGTGACGAGCTTTAGCTTTGTCTAAAGGTCCAATGTCACACAAAACTGACTCCTGCGAGCTGTAAGTCATGTTCTAACACTGTTCCCTCCTCAAAAACAGACCTGGAGTTGTGTTTTTTTTTATTCACACATGTTTTAGTAATCCTGCATTATTAGTCTGTCTACATCTCCAAAGCTCAAAATGCTCTGTTCCCCCTTGTGATGTCATGAAGTTTTCAAGTGAGCAGCTCCTTTTACCTTTAGTTCAGTAGAGATTGGATCATTTCAGCCCTGGAATTTCCAAATGATTCCAGTGAAGGTGTGTGGAGTTTAAAAACACAGTGGAGCACTTCCTGTATTACCTCATGATGACATCACAAGGTGGAACAGAGTGTTTTCAGTTTGAGAAAAGAACTCAGCATAAATCTGCAGGGTTTGTGTGTTAAACATGTGAGAATGAAACAAAACACAGCTCCAGGTCTGTTTGTGACGAGGAAACATTAGAACATGGATCAGAACAGTGTGATATGGACCTTTACATTTTGTTTTTTCAAATATTATTTTTTTCATTTTATATGATTGTAACTGTAACTGTAAAACCGCTCCTTGCATCTCTACTTCTGTGAACTACTGTGGTGTGGTTTAATAGTTTGTTTTCTGTCTTGCTTTGCGTCCTGAAGGTCAAAGGTGAATGGGTAAGTCTCGGCCTGTAGACCAATCACGAGCCAATGTTCATTATCATCCTCATGTTCATTCATTTGCTGTAAATGAATGACGTCCAGTGCCATTCGTTTGTCTCCAGATGGAACTTTAGGACTTGTGTTCCGTCTTTCCCAGTGATCCGAAGGTGCTGCTACTTTAGAGAGTTCACAACAGAGGTTTATCCCAAAGAATTCAGTGATGAACGGCTCAAAGCTCAAAACAAAATTCACGTTGATTCCCAAAACATTTTACTTCTTGTTACATCAGATATTTGCCAACGTTAAAATATCATGTGGTTAATGTTACACCATTTCATATTCCCACATGTAACTGTCACACATGAGAAAAAGAGCTGGGAAAACATGGAACCAGTACAAGAACAAAATGTGCTGTAGTTCTGTTATAGAATGGTATTGTTGTATATGAGGGATATAACTGAGATAAACTGTAGCATAAACATGTAGGTCTGTCATCATAACACATTTTGAAGTTCGATATATCGCTGAAGTAAATATAGACGATAAACGATAACATTGAAACTCATTTATGCCACTGACACAAAAATCAAGAGCAGATTTAAACCACAAAAACTATTATAAATCTACAGTATTGTTAAAAATCATGAGCTGCAATAAATAAACAGCAGAATGAAACACGTCAGTCGTTAGTTCGAGTCTGTAATGAGTCATAGAAGTTATTCATTCAAACTTTTACCTGTGTAATCCTCAGTCTGATCCATAACAAAAGAAAAACAAAATCTGTCAACTGGACAAACCGTTGTAGGAGTGAAGACGTTTGGCTGCTCGTCCAAGCCGCTTCTTGTAAACTGTAAACAATAGGTGTTTTTAGCTTCAGTGTCGTTAGCTCCTCCCTTCAGACAGATATAAGGCAGTGTCCAGCAGCATCTGACCAGAACTGAAGAGCGGCTTGGGCTGAGCAGCGAAACGTCTTCACTCTAAAACTTTTGTACAGATGACCAGAACTGAAGAGGCGGCTTGGACGGGCAGCCAAACGTCTTCACTCCTTCACGTTTTGTCCAGTTGACAGATTTTGTTTTTTTCTTTTGCTATCAAACTTTTACGGCTTAAATCTGATCATATTGCCAAAAAATTAACCAAAAATTTCCCAGTGGTGCAAAGAAAAAGTCCACAAGATAAACACTGACCCCAAAAAAATATAGTTCCATCTTTCATAAACTGAACGATGTCGATATAGTGATTATAGTGACATCTATAAATATGACACATGATCTGTACAGTTTTCACATCCATTCAAACAAAACGCTGTTTCAGATTTCTGTATAAACGTTGGTTCTTTCCCCATCGACGTGAGTAATCCTCTGTGTGTGTTGTTGCTCTGTGTGAGGCGCCTGATCCAGTGTGTGTTTTACAGGTGGACGAGTCTCAGACGGGGGAGCCTGGTTGGCTGGGGGGGGAGCTCCGGGGACGCACCGGTTGGTTTCCGGCCAATTACGCCGAGCGAATCCCGGACAGCGAGGCTCCCGTGAGTCTGCGGAGCGTTACGTCCTCCACGCCGACGTCTGCCCAGCCCGACACCACTCCCCCCCCGGCCCCCGGACAGGCCTCTGCTGCCTCCGCCTCAAACAGCAACTGGGCCGACTTCAGTACAACGTAAGGTCACATTTTATTAGAGGTGATTCAGCTCCTGTGTCATGGACCAAACCAAACAGTGAGATTCCTATGATTCAGTTTATCATGAGACATGAAATAAAAACTAACTCATGTAATTATTTCAGCTTTGGTGACAAAAACTGGCTGTAGGGCTGGGCGATGTTGACCTTATTTGGCCCCGCCCACTTTTGCCACTAAACGCTCTAAACCGCACTTTCTTTGTGCTGGTACCTCCAGGTTAAGGGAGAACTCCATTATTTTCAGTGGTGAATATGATATAACGTAGTGTTGATTTGTTTAAAATGTTTTATGTTCATGTGACCAACAAGTCAACACCTCACGATTCTCTGGAGGCTTTAAAGCGGCTCTGTAGTCCGTATAAAACTTATTTGCTGTCAAAATCGCCGCCCCATGCAAAATAATACCACCCGAATGACGATGGCGGCGCCCACGGCAACTTACGGAATAAGATGAATAGGGAAAAAGACTCTTCCCAATGGCTCGTTGATCGATCTCCATTTTGTTCCATCTTATTGAAAACAGAGACAGGTGACTTCAGGTCTAAAGAGCAGGGCCTCAGGATCATCACAGTTTTATTTCATGTCGCTAGGACCAATTGTTCCTACAAACCTACAAACGTGCGCTATCGGCAGAAACACGTGCGATGTCCGTGCGCTAAATGAGGCCTTAAGTTTCACTCGTAAATGGTGAGAAAATAGTTGTTTGCCTTCAGTAACTTTGATTATAATGACGAGAAGCACCAGAGGAGAGAAAGAGAAGAGAAAGAAAGAGAGAGAGAGAAGGGAGCGGGCGCCGACAGCAGACAGACAGAAACACACAGAGGCAGAGGCTGGTCTTTGGTTATAAACCCACCTGTTCTAGTCATTTCTTTGGCGCAGTTACTTGATGACGACAGCGGTGGTGAAAGGGTCGAGAAAACGAAAGTGACATTTTTGACGGCGCTCAAGTTTTTCACATTTTAGAATCTGGATGCATCTTTACACCTCCACATTTGACTCTTAAAATGAAAAAGAGAAAAGATCGTTCCGTGTCTGGTGTCTTCTCAGATGGCCGTCAAACGCAGGCAGCCAGCCCGACAGCGAGGGGTGGGACGCTTGGCCCTCGTCCTCCACCCCACAGAACCCTTCACTCAGCGTGCCCTCGGCTCAGCTACGCCAGCGCTCCGCCTTCACACCAGCCACCATGACCACAGGCTCCTCCCCTTCTCCTGTACTTGGACAGGTAGTGTGTAAAAGATCTACGTCCATTTCAGTGACGCTATTAACTTACCTCAATTCCATCTGTTACAAAGGGAGAGAAAGTGGAGGGTCTTCAAGCTCAAGCTTTGTATCCATGGCGAGCCAAGAAAGACAACCACCTGAACTTCAACAAAAACGAGGTACGACTTTCTAACAGACGTTTGCAGTGATCGTTTTAAATTTAAATGTTAAGTCCTGAAAGATGACGATACGATTGTGTCACTCAGATCATCACAGTGTTGGAGCAGCAGGACATGTGGTGGTTGGGAGAGTTACAGTCGGGTCAAAGAGGCTGGTTTCCCAAAAGTTACGTCAAACTCATCTCCGCCAGTGTGCCGCCTCCAGCTGGGGTCGCATCACGCAACAAGAACTCAAAGTAAGGTCAAAGTCTTTCTTTATCAGTGTGGTGGGGCCGACATTCTGTACCAGGCTTTGACTATTATTATTACTGTCAATTTCGGACTATTGAGCGCACCTGAATATAGGCCGCACCAGAAAATTAATTTTGTACATATATAAGCTGCACCCGAATATAGGCCGCAGGTTACAAATATGTTGTAACATGAGATATTTACACAAAAAGACGGTACACAGAGGTTTTTTTGAGTGTTAATTTAAGACACCCTTTTTTTCAAACTGTCCCTGAAAATCGTCAGCACGGCACCAACACGGCACCAACACGGCACCAACACGGCACCAACACGGCACCAACACGGCACCAACACGGCACCAACACGGCACCAACACGGGATGAACACACCTGCATGTTTAGAAAATAAAACAGCACAACACGGACCATCTGCTTTTATTTCCTCTGAAGCTTTTGTCGTCTTTTTACATTGACTAAGTTCTTCCCGCCGCCAACGTCGCACCATCGGTTCATTGATGCCGAGTTCACGCAGTGGCTCTATTTCCTTCTTTGACGCCAGATCCGTTGCCTTTAACTTAAAGCTGCATCATCTGCATTTCTTGGTGTGTTTTCCGTGATGAGGCTGTGGCCTGATGCGCAAAATGACAGTTCAAAATCAAAACTAGTGAATTCTTCAGCGCAGAATCTTTCCTCACGTCTGTATCACTTTTGCATTTACTGCTAGAGAGCGCCCCCCGGTGGCCGTTAGCCAGTAAAAATCTATAAATTAGCCGCACCGTTGTATAAGCCGCAGGGTTCAAAGTGTGGGAAAAAGTAGTGGCTTTTAGTCTAAAATTCACGGTATTATCCTGTTATATTATAGCGTTTTTTATTTCATTCTTTTGTTGCGTAGTGACCCTGGACCAACGGACAGCCCCCCTAACGGAAAAAGGCCCTCGCCGTCCCCGACCAAACCGGAGGCGGGAGAAGGTAATGTAATAATACTTGCCCTGTGTGTACTTTTGTGTATCTGTAGTTGAGTGCTCGTTTTCGTCTGCTGCAGAGTATATTGCCATGTACACTTACGAGAGCAGTGAACAGGGGGACCTGAGCTTCCAGCAGGGAGACATCGTCACAGTGACCCGTAAAGAGGGAGACTGGTGGACCGGCGTCGTCGGAGGAAAGACTGGCGTTTTTCCATCTAACTACGTGAAACCCAGAGACTCTTCGTCTGAGGTGACATCATGTTTGTGTCGAGCGCTTGTTTTTGCTTTAATGCAGCAATTTTTGAATATTTGTGTTTTGTTTCTAGTCTCTGTCGCTCTCGGGGAAGACTGGCAGCCTCGGAAAGAAACCAGGTGATCCCTATATTAGTCTAATTCACACATCTTAACTCAGACTACGTACATTTATTTATAATGATGTATCTATCTGTGCCACTTCAACCAACTGCAGTTTTAATAGAGATGCACCGATACTGAAACATTTGCCAGATCGAATATCGGCTCCAAATATCGGTTCAGTCGATATCCTGGCTGGTCTTATAAATTAATGTAATAAGACGATTTACTGTCTGTAGTCGGCCAAGAAAGTCTCATAATGTTTGGATTTTTATTAATACAAAGCCGTTCTGTGTCACTTGAGGAATAATTAACAGCTACATAACATTTGGACAAATTTTCAAGTAAATAAATGCTGATTTCAGTATCTGCTCTGGCATCGGTATCGGTATCAGTATCGGTTGATATCGGCAGATGCTTAAAGCTCAGTATCAGAACTGTAAAAGCTGGATCGGTGCATTTCTTTTAACAGTTTCATCTTAGGAGTTGTACTTGATTCCAGTCAGATTATTTAATTGGTTTTGAATGTTTGCAGAATGATTATTATGTTATTTCTTTTTGCAGCCAACATGTTTTAATGAGTCTGTTTCAGTGGAAAATCACCAGAGATGTTTTTGCTCCGTTTTGTTATTCTCATTCTACTGGTGCTGTTTCTGCAGCACTCACTGAAATGTCCCCATTATGGGACAAATAAGGTTATCTTATCTCAGTGTTCAGCCAAAAGGAACGGAAGCTGCGAAAGAGATAAAGGGCCCCTCTTTTAGCACAGCGGAGCCGTGTGCAGGCCTCTGTTTATCTTCTTTCTGTTCTTTAAACAATGCAGCAAGTCATGAATAGTTTTGCTTTACATCAGGGAATAAATGTGTGTAAATGTATTAGATTCTGTTGGATTAGATTTTACTTGCACAAACAAATAAAAACAACAAACATACAAACATAAAAAATACTATGCAGGACACAGTGAGACGCATAAGACCATCTCCCCTAAAAATGTGATTCCAGCAGAACAGACATGGCGATTTTTACTTCAAATATTAAACATTTGTATAAGTCAGTAATTACTGTTTTAGCTGTTCTACATCCCATAGACTGTTTATATAAATGGACATAGCTAACCTGTTAGCTGCCGCGTTCCAAACAGGAAGTGATCATGGGCGCACGTCCGGCTCCATCAACTCTAACTCACTTTCTGTGTTAAACTCCGCCCCTCTCTCTGTACCTGCTGCTGTCAGACTCATTTTGGTCTTAAATGTTCGTATTAACCCTCTACATGATTCTGGGCTTTTTATTTCACTATTGTGTCTGTAAATCATGAACATTAATAACAGACAAATTGGGTGCCTTCTTTCCCCGAAATTGCTCCCACTAGAATTACCAACAGGTTTGATTGACAGTGTTGCTAAGTGGGAAGGGGGGTTACCTTCAACAGCCTCGCTCCAGATTGGCTCTTTGGTTGCTATGATACTCGCAGTTGGAATTCTAAATATGGAACTCGGCTCCAAATTGGCCCCTATAACTGCTCTAGCCTCGATGAGCTTCATTTGTCTGGAGCCAAACGCTGTGGGTGACGTCACACTCACTTAGTCCACTTCTTCATACAGTCCATGATCAGTCCACATTTTGTAACTAGTGAAAGAATAAGTTTATAATTTCTTGTATAATTGAGTTGGTAGTTACATCGTCCGTGTCTTTTCGTGCTTTGGCAGAGATCGCTCAGGTCATCGCTCCATATACAGCCACAGGAGCAGAACAGTTGACGTTGGCTCCTGGACAACTCATCCTCATCAGGAAAAAGAACCCAGGAGGCTGGTGGGAGGGCGAGTTACAGGTATGACACAGATGCACACAAATATACAGAACATACTGAATCAAATCAGATTAAACCAGCTCCCCTCTCCTCTGCTGTCGGCCTTATAACTCATAAAAAGCACTAGTTCCCTCGTGTTATTCAAATATTCTACACTAGAACTTAATGATGTTTAATGATTTATGAGAGATGGTACAGAGAGGACTTTCTGTATCAACCTTTTGTTTTATTATTAATTTTTTGGCATTGACTTTTGTCTGCTTACAGGCCAGGGGTAAAAAGCGTCAGATAGGTTGGTTTCCAGCCAATTATGTAAAGCTTCTTAGTCCCAGCACCAGCAAGACCACGCCCACAGAGCCGACTCCGCCCAAAGTGATGGCTTCCAGCACAGGTACGAGGGCACACGGTGATGGGAAGAATATTTTGAAAATGTATTTAGTTAAAAATTCTGAATACTTTAATCAAAATGTATTTATTTTTTAGTATTTTTTTTTTATTTTTTTAACGTTTTCTGATACATAGCTAACCTGTTAGCCGCCGCGTTCCAAATAGGAAGTGATCATGGCGCACTTCCGGCTCCATCGACTGGCTTCAATTCATTTTCTGTCCTCTCTCTGTACCTGCTGCTGTCAGACTCGTCATTTTGGTCTTAAATGTTCGTATTAACCCGCTCTACATGATCCTGGGGTTTTTATTTTGCTATTTTGTTCAAGATATGAACATTAATAACGCACCTTCTTTCCCCGAGGTTGCTCCCGCTAACTTTAACAACAGTTTTGATTGACAGCGATGCTAAGCTGTGGGTGACGTCACACTCACTTAGTCCATTTCTTTATACAGTCTGTTATAGATTAAATCACACCTGTCTCACCACAAGAGCTGTGTTTTTTATTTTTCGCACTAACACTGTGCTGTTCAAAGCCGAAATTACGATGAAGAAGTACTGCCATGTATTCCTTTGATTTAAGAAAGTAACTGTGTTCTGAATAGCACCAAATAGAGTAACTGTACCACAAAACAGGAACTCAAAATTACTATTCTGAATAAGTATTTTTGTATTTTTGTCCTTCCCAACACTGCATACACTGATTTACTGCTGTGATCATGCGACTCATTGCTGCTTTTGTCCTGAAGCTTTGTGTCAGGTGATCGGCATGTACGACTACGTGGCTCAGAATGATGACGAGCTGGCCTTTCAGAAGGGTCAGGTGATCACCGTCATTAATAAGGACGACTGCGATTGGTGGAAAGGAGAGCTGAACGGCAGAGAGGGCCTGTTTCCTAGCAACTACGTAAAGCTCACCACGGACACGGACCCCAGCACCCAGTGTAAGTGCCGCACAGAGACACTTTTCTGACTTAACTCTCAGCTGCCACACTAAACAGACGGTGAGGTCACAAACACACCCAGAGCCAGTGTAGCAGTGTGTCATTGTTGTGGCGCCACCTCTGGGTGTGTGTACGACTGTGCAAGCATGTATATTTGCTCCACCTGTTTATCATGCATGTCTTTAACTGCATGAGCCTCTATCGAGCAGAGCAACGTTTTCTAGGTCAAGTTTAGCCCAAACGCACGGCCTAAAGAATTAAAAAAAAAAAAAAACAAGAAGAGAACTGTTCAGAATTCAGCTCTAGAGCTTTGTATGCTATTGATACTTTGCAGTGACGTCATGCTGGGGGTGTTCTACATGTATGTCTGTGGCCGAATGTCCTGCAGTTACCATAGAGACACAAAGCACACATTAGCAAACACTGACAAAAAAAGTTTTTAAAAAAGCAGCACATTTTCAGGAGCCTGTGATCAACACGAGCTCATGGTCCTGTTTAGGGGATTTTACAGGAGCCTGTGATCAACACGAGCTCATGGTCCTGTTTAGGAGGATTTTACACAAAAAGGTGAGAGTGACTGAAAAACTGTTGGCTAATGCTAATGCTAACGCTAGCTAGCTTGTGACTGTAATGTTATTTGAGAGGGACTTGTTTAACAGCACAAATCAGCTCATCTGTTGTAGTTCAGATAAGTCAGTTCTTTCTGGTCAGATTGTGTTAAAACAAAGCTCAGATTAAAGTCTAACTTGAGCCACAGAGCTTCAGACAGAGCAGTGCCTACAGTTAGCATCACACTGCCAAAGAATGTTGATGACATCAGCTGCAAAGTATCAATTATACATTTGCATAATTCAAATGACTCGGGGTGACGGCTGAGACGGATTTAGAACATCATATATTTTGGTGTTTATATTTTTCCATAGACTTGGAGCCTGACACTAAAAGTTTTAGTTTTCTACCTTTTCATATGAGAGTTTCCCTTCATATGAGAACCGCAAACAACACCAAACTGTTTTACCTCAAAATCCCCAATGGTTTGGCTTTACAAAAGGTTGAAGAAGGGTTTGAACATTCACTAAACTTCTGCTGCCTCCGTCTCACTGCTCAGATGTTTGTTTTGTCTCTGCTTCTTAAACGTGACATCGTTCTCACCAGTTATTACAAACCTAAACGATCACCCATCTGTACTCCTCAGACACTTGGACCGGACCACAGCCACAAGTTCTAAGGCTACCTCTGTCTATTGATACTTTGCAGTGACATCATTCAAGGGGTGTTCTACATGTGTCTCTATGGTGAAATGATCAGCAGTTACCATCGGTGACACAATGCAAACATTAGCAAATGCTGTCAAAAAAGTTTTAAGATCATCTAAAAACTCGAGCTCATGGTCCTGTTTAGGAGTTTGAGATTTGACACAAAAAGGTGAGAGTGACTCACTGAAAAACTGTTGGCTAATGCTAATGCTAATGCTAATGCTAGCTTGTTACTGTGATGTTATTTGAGAGGGACTGGTTTAACAGCACAAATCACCTGTTGTAGTTCAGATAAATCAGTTCTTTATGGTCAGATTGTGTTAAAACAAAGATTAAAGTAAACTTGAGTAACAAAGCCTCAGACAGAGCAGTGCCTCGATGACATCAGCTGCAAAGTATCAATTGTCAAAAAAGACAAACATTTTCCATAGTGAGTTTCAAATAAAGTAAAGAGCACATGACGGGTTTTCATGATTTTGTGGATAATACTTTTAAATCATTTCTACACCAGAAAGCATCATATATCACAAAATCTGTCCAAAGTCCCGTTTGGCTTCTGCGACTTCAGACTCAAGCATCAGGCCGAGCGTTTTATGATGTGCGAGGTCACAGAGTCAGATCTGTGTTCTACGATGAGCTCGGAGAGGCCCTGAGAAGTCACTGAAGGGGTTAAAGGTTAAAGGCACCAGACTGGACAGATCCACCTTAAATACCTCGAGTCTCAGTGACTGGGCCAGATCCACCTTAAAAACCTTGAGTCTCAGTGACTGGGCCAGAATCACCTTAAATACCCCGAGTCTCAGTGACAGGACAGATCCACCTTAAATACCTTGAGTCTCAGTGACAGAACAGATCCACCTTAAATACCTCGTTTTGTGGGCCAGATCCACCTTAAATACCTCAAGTCTCAGTGCCAGATCCACCTTAAATACTTCGAGTCTCAGTGACAGGACAGATCCACCTTAAATACCTCGAGTCTCAGTGACAGATCCACCTTAAATCCCTCGAGTCTCAGTGACGTATGAGCGTGTTTCCCGCTGCTCCAGAGTGAACCACACAGATCGATCTGACCTCTGTTTGGAGCGGTGCAGTAGAGACCAGCATGACTCGCTCCCAGACACAGTAGTGCTTCCAGCTGCACACAGCCCACTCTCCGCAGACGACGTGCAGAGATGGGCTGACCGCTCTGTTTCCGCTCACGTGACCACACCTCCGCTGCATGCCCCTCCTAACCTGCTGCACGCTCTGCTCACCTCACACCCCATTGGTTGTTGTTGTTGTTGTTTTGTTTAGTTGTTTTTGTTTATGTTGTTGTTGTCGTCCTCTCTCTAGGATCATATCATTACCCAGACCCCCTTCTCCTCAAAGCCCTCAAAGAGACCCACTAGGCCACGCCCACTAGGCCACTACTCAACCAATGGAGACAGCAGCGAGGGGTCACATTACCCGGAAAAGGCGACTCTCCGTCAGTAGAAGCCAGAGACAGACAGTAACTCTATGCGTGGCTCTGAGTGGACGCGTGTTCTACAGGAGGCAGAACTCGACAACAACAAACAAACAAACACCAGACGTAATAACACTGACTGACCAGAACCCTGTAAAAGAGGTCTCTGCCACCCAATACAACTCGATTCTTAAACGCAAAACGAGTGCGGCCAGAGAGTAGACGTCAATGTCCGGAGGTTGTAACTGTAACATATTTAATGAAAACAAAAAACATCTTAATCATAATAACTAGGATGACACAATGTTTGGGGCTGTTCTGTGAAGCGATGAGGAGTAAATCCGAGCTCTGAGGCGTCCGGCGTGGGACAGTGGATAGTGGGTCGTTTTGTGGCTTTTTGGGAGACCTGTCCTCAGTAGCTCCTCCCCCTCTTCCCCTCAACAGTCCCGCCCACCACCCGGATCAGGAAGTAGATTTCTCATTCATTTTTCCCATAGACTTTCTAAAAAAAAAAACAAAAACGTATATTAAAAGTTTGAAAGCTCAGGGCTGATCGACTCTGTGGAACTAATGATACAAAACCTGTACGTTTATTTAAAATCTGTTTCTGAATCTTTATAAAGCGCCAAGTTCATAAAGCATTTCGCCAAATCTTGTGTTTTTAAATGTGCTTTTTTGACTCAAAACAGCTACATTATCTATATTAGTTAGCACGTAGCTGGTTAGCACGTAGCTGGTTAGCAAGTAGCTGATTAGCATGTAGCTGGTTAGCCTCTGTGATACATTTGAATTCTTAATATTTAAATTTTTGGAAAAGTCTGTGGGAAAAATGAAAAAAATGTACTTCCGGACCTGGAGCGGTCGGTCACTGTTGGTTCAGTCATTTCATTCAGTTTTTTTTCAGGGCTCCACCCCCTGGGCCTCAGTAACCCCTCCCACAATAACCCCTCCCAC
>KN474133.1:18856-45936 GCA_000787095.1 Periophthalmodon schlosseri | reverse complement strand
TATTATTATTATTATTATTATCAAATTTATTTTATTTTAATCTTATGTTAAAAGGAAAGATCAACTATTAAAACTTCCTTAAAATGAGCACAGATTTATTTGACTGAGTATGACATAAGATAAGAGCAAATGGTTATCTGTTTCGCAGCATTTGGCCATCCTTCTGTGTCGCATGAGCACATGTCAGGAGCAGTGGGCAAGTACAGAGCAGTGCCCAGAGACCAGTGTCCAGATCTTGAGCCAGGATCTTGGTCAGGAGTAACTAGAGGATTAGCTTACTGTGTGTGTGTGTGTGTGTGTGTGTGTGTGTGTGTGTGTGTGTGTGAAAACCCATTCAGACAGGCAGGTCTGTTGGACTGGGGCGTAAGGGGTACTCGTTTACACAGGGCTAGTGCAAGGACCTTCACAAAGTCTGTGATGTCCATTTTGCATATTTTGCATAAGTTAGGTTCTTTTCAAAACTACACCAATAAACTGCACTGTTCCTTTTGCTCTTGTAATCAAGCAAACCTGCAACACTATAAACTCCATCAACTATTATATTTTTACTGTCATCAAAGTCAGTGTTCACATCACACACTCCTTTACAGCCCCATAACAGACAGATGGTTGGTTACAGTATACGTCAAATGTATTTATTCAGTTGTATTTCTAAAGCGTTGTTTGAACAGGTGTTTTCAGGCACAGATACTGACAAAGATGCAAGCATAAACACACATGTACACGCACACTCTCTGCAGTCTTATCTTATCCACCACAGGCAGCTGCAAAGTAGAAACTCAAGCTTTAGCTGTTAATGATTGGTATTGTGTATCTCCAAGTCTCTCCCTCCAACTGAAAAGAGCTCATTATTAGTGAGCTAACTTTGATTTGCGAAGTTCAGC
Source organism: Periophthalmodon schlosseri (assembly GCA_000787095.1). Lineage (NCBI taxonomy): Eukaryota > Metazoa > Chordata > Actinopteri > Gobiiformes > Gobiidae > Periophthalmodon > Periophthalmodon schlosseri. Next base: position 45,052 of record KN474133.1, on the reverse strand, counting down.
GAGGTGAGTTTGAACATCTGTTGCATTTCAAGGTTGTTTCTGCATAAGCGAGAAGGCAAACATGGGTACTGCCAGAACTATCGAGGTGGTTAAACAGAGCAAGCAAACAACTCACACGTTTAGTGGGTTAGCGCATATTACACCAAGTATCATCAGTGTAAATAAGGAGACTGCCTTGTGTTTTGGCAACAACTAAAAGATTTCAACGATAAAACTGCACTATAGATTAAGAAAAGCCAGGTCAACTAAAGTTTAGTTAAAGCACCAAAACTCTAGTCTAGAGTCCATAAAACAAGAGACTGGAAAACATGAGGCTACACATTTCCAGGTAGACGTTTTCTCATAAATAATAAACAAATGTAATATGAGCAAACAGATATAGATGATCTGACCTGTAACTTGGCCTGGTGGCATCAACTCTGTATTTCCACGAAGACAGATTTGAAGTAATGCCATACTGCGGAACATTTCAGGAGACAAGCAGGTGGTGGGCATTCCATCAGAAAAGTTACATACCTTTAAGTAGCTTGCTATAGTATATTGCTGAAGTAAAATTGAAACAAATTTATGCCACTGACACAACAACCCCAGAGCAGATTTAAACCACAAAAACTATTAACTAAAAAATCATGAGCTGCAATAAATAAACAGCAGAATGAAACACTTTCATACTTAGTTTACATCTGTAATGAGTCATAGAAGTTATGAATTCAGCCTTTTCCAGCTGAGCAGTTATCATATAGCCAAAAAATAACCAAAAATTTCCTAGTAGTGCAAAGAAAATGTGCACACGATAAATATTGCCCCACAAAAAATATTGTTCCAGCTTTCATATGTTGAACTATAAGTCAATATAATAATTGTTGTGACATCATAATCAAATCTACCAACATGTATAAATCTTTCATACTAGTAATGTGCTGTTACTAGTATGCTCTTTGGATAATCCCTGTAATGGTACAGTCAAATGGGCCAGGTAGAGTTTAGCGTAATGCTAATAAGATAGCGCCAAACTCCAATTCCAAGAGAACAAATCTTGAGCCAAGAACATATTTTTAGCTTGTTTATAATGAATGTAAGTCTGAAAGCCTCTATTATAATATAGATCGTTATATAGCATACAAGTACCTCTAATGCCCTTTTTCATGTTTCCCAGACTGTTCTCTCATTAAACGCAACATATGTATGACTATGGATTTTTCTTTTCTTTTAATTCCAGAGTGAAAAAGTGACCGATGGACATAATGAACAGAGTTTAGTGGGGTGTGAAAGGCTGGGGCTGCTGACAAAAGGAATAATACGCGGGCTGTCATTGTGAGACTTAACCACGCTGCACACTTGACGTGGCACATGCATATTAAAGCACTTGACATTTGGCATACAGCCTCAGTGTGGAGGTGTGACACTGTGTGCTCTCTCAGGCATTAGGCAGGTAAGAATACGACCAGAGAGAATACCCAAATGTGCCATTCAAGGGACCTCATATCACTTTGTGCATATTCCTGCATATATTTATATCTGTGGCTACATTTGTGCGCTGGCTTTTAAACGACAGCTTCTATGCGGCTCTGTATGTGTCCACTCAATAGTGACCAGCTCTGACAGGAACTAACCATCAGAGTCATGGTGTCACCTTGTCACCTGCCACCTCTGCTCCTGGGAAGTGTGTGCACGCATCAGTGTGCATGTGCGAGCGACCCCATTACCACCAGGTGAACAACTGACGGCCGGAGATTTCCTCTGCTCCTTATAGAACTATCTATCTTTTTGTGCACTGCTGTCAGCAACACCTATACAGACAATTCATACAATGTTTTCTGTCTGATGTGTTTTTGAAATAATAATGTTATGATTTTCAAGAAAGATGAAGCATATTTTTTTTGCTGTGGATGATTCAGAACCCTGCAGTGTGAAAAATTAAATATTAGATTATATACCGTATTTTCTGGAGTATAACTAACCCAACCCTCATGTAAACCATTTTAACAGTTTACCATACTAGATACCCTTTAGGAGACAACACTTTTTTTTATCCAGTTTAGGGATCTGTATAAAGGCAACACTGACTTGTAACTCATTGTTGTATTGATTGAATTGATTTAGTTAATCTGTAGCAAGGATTTAGGATTTAGCTCATAGGGTTACACATGGTATAGGCCAGATGATCAGGGTTCAAGTTGGGGACTGTGCGATGTCCCCTCTGTGCTATCTGCTTCAAACACGTGTGATTGCCTTGGCATATCCCCTCAGCAGCCCCCCTAACCTCCGGCCAGCGCGGGCCAACTGCACTCCGACAAACACAGAGGGTCCCCGGGGTGCAGGCAGGTGAAGGGGCAGCGTTTGTGTGTTCCTGAATGACACACACACGAAAAACCCACCCAGTTTAGAGCGGAAAGTTGAGTCCCCGGTGACTTGATGGTGAAGTCAGTCGGTATTAGGGTCAGACAGGGAAGAGAAAAGCAGGACAATGCAGTGCTCAGAGATGTTTGGAGATTTATGGAGTAAAAATGCTGTTATTGCACAGGTTGTCACAATGGGGGGATTTGAATGTCTATCCTGACAAAAGTGCACAAAGGTTGTTTTATTTGAAATGCTTAGACTGAATTTGTTGTGACAGTCTGCATTTAAAATAGTGGAAGATCAGTGCTCCCAGCTGACAAAGCATCAACGTAGTATGGGCCATTTTACAGTTTGGATGGACACAGGAATACTGCTGATGCAAACAGATAGGCCAAAACAATATGACCACGGACATGTAATGTGAAAAAGACATTTTTATTTTTCATTTATTTTGAATGGTGTATGGACCTTATTAGACAGAACAGTAGTTGCGTGAAATGTGGTGATGAACTGATGGAGCCATACCTTAGTACAGCCATAATAGGCCAGTTTAAGTGGGTGGGGTATTGTATAAGCAAGTATTAAAAAAATCACATGTTAGAAGTAAGATAGTATTTTAAGACTGTTGTGGATCCAGGTTTGCATTGGTCCATATCAAAAGTATTCCAACAATGTTTCAGACCACAGTTGTGTCTCTCAGTGCAAAATATGATTAGATTTAAGGAGTACCCGACGACATAGCTCAGGGATGAAATGTTTGTGAGTTTGCCAATGGTCACATCAATTTTAAATTTGATTAAAAAAGGTAAAGCCATGTGGGTATCATCCAACTATAGCAGCTTTTATCATCATAAAAGTTCATGTCACAACACACAGCGCATCAGTGTGTCCATATGGGGCTTCATATTAGGTCATTCTCACAGAACATTACCACTATCAATAATCTGCCAGTGCACATAAAGTTATGCCTGATCTACACAAATAAAGACAAATAAAAGCCTCAATGGAGCAATAGAGTTGTGCTGTGTCTCCAAGTGCAGCATAAATAAGCAACAATCTATATCCAGCTACTAGCAGGGTGCAAGTGAGCCAATAACACTCTTATACATTTTTAATGGCTGTTATTGTTACAAAGCTGCACCTCCAACCAAGCTTCTAACATGCTTCATATTAGAGGCAGAGGTACAGTCTAATCCCTCCACGTTGGTTTGCATCCTGGAAATAATTCATCTAGATTATGTCTTGGGTGAAATAAATGTGTCTCCCCAGCTAGATTTAATTGACAGCGTTATTTTGGGTTAATCTCTAAATAATCGCACAAGAACGTATGGATGTTGTAATCGCTTTTCTATGGCTCATTTTCACTGACACAAGGAGGCCATTTTGGTTTGTCATGTTCACTTTTTGCCTTGAGGATTGTTATAACAAGGATTGATATGGTTTGGTTTGCCGTCCCGCTCGTTATTAGAAACATCCATCCAGGAAAGTGACAAAGTGCTTTCTCACCAATTACTGACTGCCATCTCCAACTTCACACCTGGCAAAGAGAGAGGGAAGTGGAGCTGAAATGTGAGTGTGTGTGTGTGTGTGTGTGTGTTAGAGGCAGACACATAAACAGGCTGAGGGCAAGGTTGATGTATTTTCAGATTTCATAAGATAAGGTGGAATATATGGGTCTTTTATATTTGAATATGTACAATAGGCATGTCGTGTTATCGCATTTAGTGTTGTTATTATTATTGTGAGAAGAAACATTACAATGATCATTGACACCATGACTGAACAGCAGTGAAATCTTGGATTCCCTTTCATGCACACGGCCCAATAGATCATTGATATAGGAACATTTAATACAAGATCACGTGATTATATAAGCCTAAGGACTAGCCGCACCAGAACTGAGATGGGAAAAAAGGGCTTTTGGCTGTTTTGTTTCCCAAAAATGGAAAATATTTCAAAGACAAGCAAAATTGGATACTTTGGTGCCACAGATGCACTTTAATAATCTGGTGACAAACATTTATATTCACACCTGCACCTGTTTTAATGTTTTATATGGACTTACGCAGTTATTGGTTTTGGTTGTTTTTTTGTTTGTATTTTTTTGTATTTGAACAGGGCGCTCATGAAAAGGAGTGTGAGTGCTCTGTATAAATAAAGATAAATAAACTTTATAAAAGATAAAGTAAAGTTAGTTGACATAGAAAGTTTTACTTTTTTGTGTACAAATTGAAATAAAATGAGTTAATTTTGCTTTGAAAATTCCAATATGTTGTTCACTTCACAACATCCCTAACAAAAGCATAATATTGGAGAAGCGATTTGCAACGTTAAATGTGTTAACTTATGTGTGATTGTAAATAAATATAACCATATGGTATTAGTTGTGATGATGTGAGTTTACCATGCAACTACTATAACACTGTATATATGCAGTATTTCTGTAAGATTATTATTGAAAGATTTACCACAAACAGCTGTATTATTTGTGTATTTCTCTGTGCGTTTGACCATTATGATAAGGTAATAAGATGTAGGATATTCATTTTCAGATTAAAATATTACATACATATTGAGATTAACTTTAGAGCCATGAAAAGGTAATGTGGAAACCTCAGAAAAGGGTTAATTCATAACAATGCCATTGCACAGTACCATTTAAATAAAATGTTTGGTAAGCACAATACATCTGCCTATGTAAAGTGTTCAAACTGTATTATTGTAACTGCACACATTTCAATAAAATACAAGCTTACTGCTGGAAAGCTTCAGTGCAATTTTTATTGTCAGCTTTGTTTATGTCAAATAAGCTATTCCCATATATTACATCTGTCAACTCCATAACATTACATTGGATTCAGTAATGCAAAATGAATAACATCAGCAGAGCCAAGTCTAAGTATTGATCAGTGTGGTCAGACAGCGGCCGGCTTCGGGCTGACAGAGCAGAAGTGTAAGGCTTTTCCGGGACCACAAGAATCACATTAGGAAAACTTGCGGTGGTTCAGGTTTGCTGTAGTTGCTACTTTTGGATAAAGTATCAATTCAACCTATCAGACAGTCTTGCTTACCTATTTGTTCATAATATACAGTATAGATGGATCCTGTTTGAGCATGAATATAATCTGTAACAGTGCACAATGGCAGAGTGGTTAGCTCTTCTGCCTCAAAGCAAGGAGGTCATGAATTCAATTTGTTTACATGAATGACACAAAATCTCTTTTTGTAGAGTCTGCATGTTCTATGTAATGTTATGTTATATCTGATATGTACTTGGAGATTGATATCTCATTACTGCCTGTAGTAAATGAAAGTGAAATAGTTGCTACAAAACAGATACACTCCATATAGGGATTTCAAGATTATTCGATTAATTGAGAATCACGATTACTCTAAATATAATATAATCATAAGAACAAAAAAATAATAATTTGTTAATTATAAAATAAATAATAGTAATGATACATTTTGTCTACACTCCAGAGAAACCTTCTAAATGAGGAGTGTTGATCTAATCGGATGGGGAAGGGCGTAGCCCTTTTTGTGTTTGGGTGTTACGTAGTAAAAGAAAAATTTAAATCTGTTAACTGGACAAAAAGTTGAGTGAAGATGCTTCGCTGCTCATCCAAGCTGCTTCTTCAGTTTGGGAGTTGCGAATGCCAACAGTAGACATTATGAAGGTCACGACTGAAAAAGATTGATCATGAGAACCACTGTATTAGACAATGGAAATGCAAGCAAATTAAGGAATTCTCTGCTGTTTGGTCATGGTGTCAATAATCGTGAATAATTCAAATCACGATGTTTCTTCTCACAACTAACACCAACTTGCAGAAACTCGGCCAATCACAATATAAAGTTAAAAGCATAAAAACTGTACAAAACTTCTAATTGAGGATAAAGGTATTTATCACCCATGATGTCATATCGACCAGATGCTATTAAATTCACTAAGCAGCTGTTCTCGGAGCATTTTCAGTTCATGAGGCGATGTTAAAAGCACCCAGAGCGGCTGTTAGCACCTATTACCGACAGTCCTCACCTTCACCTCTCCGGATGAGTTCAACAACAAGGCTGTGCAGGAGAGGCGTGCAGCAGAGGAGGAGATGGGCACCCAATAACAGGCTTTCCTTATGACAGATGTGTGTACATATGTCTATGTCTGTGTGGTTATGGCTTTATCACAAGATGAATTCATTTCCTCCGGCTTTCTGTTTTCTGTCCATCATTCAGCTCTGGAATCAGGGCCAGGCCAATTTCCTGTTCCTGTACTGAAATAGAGAAACACATCGCCGCTATACGGGAGGCTTCTTCAGATTCACTACAGATTTCACCTCGCTTTCAGATGTTTCAATTCTACACATAGAAGGTTTTTGAAGATGTACTTTTGTAAAATAATAGGACAAATACACGGTACTTACACTTTATAGGTGTGTATCATTAGAAATGCAAGGGCACGGTAATGTCAGAAAATCACATGCCCGTGGCTAATCTTTTGACCTTTACAAAGTAAGTAACACGCTGATCTGGGTTCAGTGAGGTCAGTCTATTGGACTTGTAGTGGAAGTCATAGTAGTACTAACAACTATTCACACCAAGTACATTTAGTTATAGAAATGTAATTTATCTATAGTATGCAGATGATATTTGCTTACTTACTATGTAAAATGATTTGTGCATATTTGAGTAATCCTTCATTGTCCTGCATTCAAGACTCAGAGTGCTCAGAGAATTTCTGTTTTCACCTACCCCCTATCTCCACCCACAGCTCTGTACTTACTTGCAATTATTCCAAAAATGTTGACTCCGGATATGAACACATAGGGTTTAAAAATGCCAAATAGCTATTTTCAATAGTAAATAAGGAAATGAATATCTTCTGCTTGCTACAGTGAAATTTCACTATGACGAGGCAGAGTCTTTCAGTTCTGCAGTTTTGATGATGGACCCATTTTTTAAATTATTATTATTAAGCCATTTTACATCAATATTGTGGTAAACATTGTAAAATATAAAATGATGATCTACGTATGTTAGAATTCAATACTAAATACCTGAAAATATTCAAATAAGAGAATTTTCATGTGGCTACAGGTAAACATTTAATATAGAGTTTGGGATCAAATGTCAAAAAGCGACCACTAAAAACAAAATCTGCCATTTTTGTAGCAGCCGTGCAAACCGTCCATAGAGATGCATTAGACAAAACAATGTTAACAAGTAAACAAAAGAGCAGTGGAACACCTTGATAAGCTGCTGGCTCACTACTGGTAAATGCACGAATCACTCTGGTGTCGGAATACTTGAAGGTTTAGTATTTTTTGTATCTTAAAATCTCTATTGGTTTAACATCTGAAAGTTCTATGGTGTGTGACATCATAATCCCAAGCTCTGTGAGTGAGTGCAACGAAACTGCAGGGTCTCTTCAGTTTTATTGTGGGATTTCCAAATAAAAACTTCTTCTTTGACAAACTGCTAAAAGTTGAACGATGACTAACTTCACCTGTCAGTTGTTTAGGAGTGCGGGGTGAGTGTGGTCCCTTAGGTGCTGACTGCGATGTCTACACCCACTTAAACACCCACTCACCCTCCCACAAATCCACACAGCCGTTTGTTATGACAAAAGAGCACAGGTGACAGTGATTGATGGCGGACTGGTGGCCTGGGTCGACGTGCATGCCGCTGCCACGACGACAACAGCCTAAATGCACATAAACACTTTCTGCCAGTCTGCCACCACAGAGTTAGCAACAGTGTGCGTTTTTCCTCCCTCACTTCTCCAAGCCAGTCGCTCTGCACTGCGGCAAGGCAGGGGAAGCAGACACACACTCTCCACTGCTCCACTCCCAGATTTTTTGGAAGAGGAGAAGGGATAAGAGCGAGACAAAAAAGCCCAGACAGCATTGCATTTTTCATATCTTTTTACGGAACGGCCGCGATATCGTGCCATTTTGTTTAAGGATCTCCAAGTTGTCTTTTCCTTTGCCACTAAAGTTTTCGGAATATTGTTAAGAGATGGAATATGTGCTGACAAAACACGCCAAAAACATGCGAAAAGTGTGACGATAGAAGAGGAATCGTGGATTGTGTGTTGTGGATTTTTTTGGAACATGGCAAGACAACATGATCCAGGGGTCTTTTGAGGATAACCCTGCCAGTGACGCCAGCGATTCCTTACAACATTACAATACTCAGCCTTGAATAGAGTTTTACAGAGGCTGACAATATGATATGTGTCCAGCTTCATGCGAAAGCTCAGATAAGGCGATGGAAATCTCTTCGGAGTTATTTAAGGACACGCGTAGAAGCCGGGCCTTGGCCATTGTTGCGAACTTGGCTATGATTCTTCTTCTTCCATATGCAATATCGATCAAATCCGATGTAGCCAAATGTACAAGTATCCAGGCAGTAAGGCGATCTGTCCAGCTAAAAGGCACGGAGCCCAAAGACATTGCAAGCCCCAATGGAGGAGAGAATGAATGGTGTGAGTGTGGGAGAGGAGGAGAGAGAGAGGGAGTGCAGCTTCCAGACAGGGTGACCTACATTCGTGCAGTGTCTGGAAGCACAGGCAGGCTACAAGAATGAACAGCAAGAGGGGTGCCATCCAAATCCCCAAACCTCCATGCATTTTTCAACTTTTCTATCCTTCTTGTACTATCCTCTTTTCCACTCATTTTGCAGCTATTGTTCGGGATATCCGCTATCTTCGCTAGAGGCTTCCAAACAATTCGGCTTTGTTTTCCGGCTTCAAAAACTAATTTCTGTCGCCTCCAATTGGTTCCATTCTAATCCACATATTCTCTCACCTCCCCTAACCCCATGCTTTCTGTACGCACACTCCCTCTCTCTCTCCTCTCCATCTTCTCCTTCACTGTCAGCATTTATCTATCTCAAGCCTTCTACCAGGTCTGTTTTTTATAGTGGATTACTTTGTCTAGCTAGCACGCTGATATCGAGCATTACTGCAGGGCTCCAAAGCAAGAAGCGGAAGCGGCGATGATGATGGTGGTTTTATCTTTCTATATAATAAGTCTGGGAGCGAGACTTCACATCTACCAAGATATGACGCCTCCAGGACTGAGAGCTGTCGGTCTTCAGCTTCCCAGAATAGGTTCATGCTGTAGAGTCGACTGTGTTCTATCGCCGGTACTGTGCAGTTCGTTAGCTTCCTGGCATGATAGTTTTTAAATAGAAGAAGAAACTAGCTTAATCAAGAAATTACTAACGTGCTTTGTGTTTATTTGGCTGTAAAAATCTTTCTGATTGACCGAGGGCCGAGCCAATCACACCTACAGACGCAGCGGGGTCTGGAGAGTAGAATGAGAAAAGTTAATGTTGCCAAAAAATGACAAATCGTTTCAGTGTGGAATTGGATGATGTTTTTATTCATTATAAACAATTTTAGGAAAGATCAGAAATGGGCCAAGAACCAAGGATGATTTAAGGTCATTGTTTAGATTATTTAAAAAAAACTGAAGTTAGTATTTCATTGGATTATTTGTTTTGGAGGATCACCATATGAATTTGAACACTGCACTATAAGATTGTTTGGGTTAAGACGGGGGATTCTGTGGAGGTCTGTAGCATTTTCTTTAATGAGCTGAATATAGGAACATAATTCACTATAAGAGGTGATTGGTTGAAACAGATACACCATAGAGAGACAACAGCTTTGTGGATAAACTGAAAAATTGCCCTGAACAATATTAGTTTTTGCTTTTTTTAGTTCAAGTTGTTATTTTGAATTATTTTATTATTATTGTGTGGTTCTTTGGACAGAATGCGCTGGAAATGATTGGTTACATTACTATGATTGTGTGGCCTAGCGGAAACCTCAAATATAATCGGGTCAAGTCTAGATCTGGGTGCTACGTCTGGCCATCCCAAGATATGAGCAGGGTGTCTACAGCTTCTGACTGTCCTTTTATTGTGTACGTGTGTATGTTTACATGGAAACAGCTCTCTTGTCCATAGCCCTTTGTAAAAACCTGTCTTAGTCTAGTGTCTGGCTGTATTGTCTATAATTATTTATAAGCCAAATCTAGCTAGCCTGTTCCATATAGCACTTTGCTCCTGGCCTGGTCCCTAGCTCCCCACTTATGTGTCAGTCCTGTGGGATCAGTGTTAAAGACATGAGAGGGGATTGCAGTTGAAGGAGAGGAAATGACATGCGTAATGCAAGGGGACACATAGGCACCTGTCAGAGAAAATCAGGCCTGCGGAGGGGGAGCCCATGCATAATTCATCAGGCACGAATATGCTGCTTTCACCATTTAATATGCTTCATCAGAATTCAATATTTCTTTACAATTCGCTTTATTAGCTCCATCCCTCATTTCTGACAGGGTTATTAATCGCAAAACAAATACGCTAATGCTGCTAATGCTGCTAATGCTTTGAGGTTGTTTTAAATCCACTTACACTATTTTTATGACTGCTGCTGGTCATTTGGAGCTTAGCTTGTGACCATTTTTTCAATATCATGGAAAGGTTGATTTATAACACATTTTCTACATCTAGGCAAACATAGATAGTATTTTAACCCAAATCCTCATTCGAAATGCAAAATGAATGATATCACACAATTTCACCAGAAGAATCTTTTTGTACCTTTTTGCAATACATTTTGTTTATTTTGTAAAAAGCTGTTTTGTTCAAGAAATACAAATTGTATATATGTATAAAAGTTGTTATACTTTATTGCACATTGTAAACTACATAGAATCTGCCTTATAGCCTGCGGCAGTTAGTCATTTACCTATGCAACATGAGTTATCCTTAAAGGGGAGGTATTTTATCTTCAAACACTGAAGTTCCTAGCTCACACAAACCCTTTGGCAGTATTCACATGCTTGCATTTTAGGCACGTGAACAGCTTTAGAACATCTTTTACAGAACACCAGCACTCTATACGCTATAATCCCAGGGCACTATATAGTAACACATATGTTCTGTCTGAAATTGTGATCAGTACAATGTTTTACAATTGGATGCAGATAGTGGGCTGTGGTCTGAATTTGTCAGTGCTGTATGTGGTCAATATGAATATTACTCATTTATAATAGTGTTTTAATGTGACAATACAGTTTAGAGATGACGCAACCATTTAAATAAAATATATCTATTACATAATAATCAGAACTATGAACTAAATATATCCTTAAAGGGCCCATGTTATGCTATTTTCTGGTCTATGTTGTTTCCTTATCAAAAACATACCTGGAGTTGTGTTTTGTTTCATTCACACATGTTTAACACACAAACCCTGCATATTCAGACTCTTCTCTGAAACTGAAAACACTCCTCTTTGTGATGTCATGCAGTAATACAGGAAGCATTCCACAGTGTATTTAAACTTCAGACACCTTCACTAGAATCATTTGGACAATTTCAGCCCTGGAATTGCCCATCTCTACTGAAGTAAAGGTAAAAGGTAGCTGTTAACTTAAAAACTACCGCTTTGGAAATGTAGACAGACTAATAATAAAGGATTACCCAAACATGTGTGAATGAAACAAAACACAACTCCGGGTATGTTTTTGATGAGGTAACAACATTATAACATGGCTTAAAGTTCACAAGAGTCAATTTTGTGTAATATAGGACCTTTTAAAGTAGTGTTCACTCTGTACTTTGACAACACACTTTTTTAATGTGACTATTATCTTTTCTTCCATATTCAAATTGTGTAACTAACAATGCAGACAACATTTAAAATAATTACGTCTCTTTGCTATAATTCACATGTACATTCTAATAGGCTCCTCTCTACGCCCATTTTGCCTGGTGTCCATTAGCCTATTTTGTGTGTGCGCGCTGTAACCCTGACAGATCCGCTGTTCGCCTCACTTGACAAGCTTGTTTAGGACACTGTGCTCTTTCTATATCCACATAATGAGCCTGACCTTTCTATAAACATGCATCCAATGAGCATCCCCTACTTTCCATACTGCCTTTTTCTCACATTAGCTGACAGCTCCATTATTTGTAAATGGCAAGTACACACATAGCATTTTGAGCCAGTGACATCACCTCTATTTGTTTGTGTGTGTCAGTGTGACTTGTTATTGCATGGACTTTGTGTTTCGTCTTTCGTTCCCAAGGCTGTTTTGTAAATGCCCCTAAAATCTTTGGCTAAATTGGGGAGAAAAGCTGGCATGATTGCTACATTATCCGCTGGGCCAGTTCAAAGCAGACAATGCCACACGCCAATTACGGTCCAAAAAGTGCTACAAAATGGAGAGAATTGCGACGGGGCTCAGAAGAAGATGATGAATGCACTTTGCTTTGTGCCTCTTACAGTAAATGCCATCTATTTGTGGAATGGCACAAGTGAAGGTCTACAGAGAGGCTTTTTGTAGTTTCGCTCAACCTTATAGCACTGCAGGTACCAAGCTAACTCATTCCTATATGACATTTTGTCACCAAATGCCTTTTTCATCTCATAACCTTTTCATAATCGGCTCTATAATTTTAAAAATGCACAGTTATCAGGGAGCAGAAGGCTTTATTTTGTATCTGATTTTTCGCATCATTTCTAGGTGGCTGACATTTCACTGAAGTTGCATAGAGACATAATGTACTCTGACCCAGGTGTCCAAAGTCAAAGCAGTCAAATATGTGCAGAAATGTGTGCAATATTCCAAAGGAAACTATGATGTCATTTTTTTCCATCAAAATGTTTATTCAATTCATTTTTATGTTGTCACTGACTAAGTGCCATAGACAGGCAAAAGATGAACGACTGCTGTCTCAACAAAAGGCAACAAGACAACAGATACAGTGAAAATGACAAAACACAACTATAAATAGATGTGGGTTTTTCAGTTAAATCTAATTTTTCCCACTGTGTTATGTGAGATAGTAAATTCAAGTTCAATGTCTACAAAGGTTGGCTGTCAGTATATGAATATTAGCTTTGCACCACTGTCCCAAAGTTTGTCTACCTCCTGCAAGTCTTCACTGGGATAATCAATAAATAAATATTCAGGATTGTGTTTACCACAATATCAGAGAAACATGTGTACTCATGTAATCACACATGACAGTTACACTGAGTTCTACCACTGGCAAAGTATCCTCTTTCTTTCTTTCTCATCCCAGCACCAGCATCATAATAAATACTGTATGATACAGCTGTGTTCACCAGCAGCTCTAGAGCCTTATGAAATCCTCTAACTCATCTGCATAACACCTTGTATCTCATTCCACGTCTTCCAGCTCAAATAACCCAAAATGTGTCCTTTTATGCCAATTTGTTAAAAGGCTATATATTTTTAGAATCCTCTTTCCTGTGCCTATTTCAGATTCATGGCTATTCATTTGTGATAAGATCTATTAAAGATTTGAGTTAATAAAACCGATCCAGTCTTGTCACTTCTTTTCTTCCTCACTGTCTTTGGCACAGATACGCACATATTGTTACGTCTAACTATATCAATTTAATCACAAACTGTCTCCTGTTAAGAGCCAATAGACTCAAATGAGGTGAGTATTAAATCATATTGTAGCCAGTTTTCTGCTCCAGTCTACAGACATATCTAATCTTGTGTATGTCGTTTAGCCTGATCATATGAGGCCTAAATGAGAAGCGTCTGTCACCTGGTGTAATGAAACAAAGAGCAGTTGACGAGGCAGTGTTTGGGAGGTGGTTATTCTGTACACCATGTAATAGCCATATCCCAGTCATTTGAACACATGTGATACAATCGTCTAATCACAAATGCTGCTTAATAACTTTAATTATAAGGTAGCTCCGAGCAGCACGGCTCCCTCGCTGTAATTATTGCTTTTTCAGATAAAGCATTTGACACTGAAGCAAAAGAATATCTGAACACATGTCTATAAAAACAGACATTATAAAAAAGACATATATTGCATTAAAATAGATATGAAGTCATTTTGCATTAATACGCGTCTAACAGATTTACAATATTAAAATTCAAAATCTGGATTTGATAGGACAAATCAGGATAACCACTTCTGATTTCTATACCACAGTGATCACAGACCACTTTTATAAACAACAGAATTACACTTTTAACACAAAATAACAGTAGTATATAGTAATAGTAGTTCCTGCCATGCAGCCTTCTAGATCTGATATAGGTCAAGAAGACCATTCAAAAACTATTCAGGAAAAGGCCAACAAGGTCTGTCAAAGCATTATTTCAGCACTATATTTGTTCAAATGAGTTTTGACACTAGTTTTTGTATGGATTAGTATCTGGGTATACATTGTTTGGACAATTCTATGTGTCAAATAAATAAAACAATGAACAAGAGACTGCTGACCTGTGCATGCAGTTGTTTACATTGTGTTTTACTGGGGAATATGTGAACACACTGCAGTTCAGGAGGGAAAGGCCTATACACTGACAGACAGGTTTGACCAGTCTCTAACTACTGATTCATCAGAAGTACACTCACATTATATTGTGTCAACAGATTCAAAGATAGCAACTTTAAACTTGAAAAACAAATCCACAAGCCACAGTCAGGTTCACATAAGTGGAGTGTAAGAAATATCAACAGATAAAACTGGTCTGTTTGTTCACACAACTTCAGTTCAACTGTTCCAACTGCCATTTTAAATTGGTTTCCCACAGTGACACTTATTATGGAGTTGCCTCTGTGACATTCTTGACTTTTCAATCAGTTCTATGTATTACTAGTATAATTTCTATGCATATTGCCAGCCCTGTCTATACAGCCCTGTGCTGGGTCTATTAGCACACAACAAATGTAACTAACATACATTTTAAGGTGCACTAAGTGACTACTTTGGTTGGAAGTCCATCACCTGTTTGTTTCTATGGAGATGTTAAAGCTTTGCCTAAAATATTCCAGTACAGCATTTAAACTGTGAAACATTCTTGGCAAAGCAATATCATCTCCATGGCCACACAACTGTACCCTCACCCAGAAAAGCTGCAGAGTGCACCTTTAATTAAGAATGATTTATGAATAGTGTATTGCACGGATTTCTAAAGCCCTATTACTCATTATATCCACATCTACAGTGTTTATTATATTCATGTAATAATATGGATACCATTTTCAAAATACTTACTTACATACTTACATATTCATTCTTAATTCATCCACCGCTGCATATTTGTAGGGCACATAAGTGGAATTAAAACAACAATGTACATACCATTCCTGTTTGTAAGCAGAGCATACAAGTTCACAAGTACAAGTGCCAGCTCCACTGCAGTATATACTCTTTGTCATCTGCACAATGCATGTAAATATAGCTCTGTGACCCGAGGCTGTGGTGTACTGCAGCCTATAAACGCATCAGTGCTACATGACTTCCTGACAAAGAGCCCGACTCCATACCACCCCAGCCTACAGTCATAAGCTATATGTCGTCTGGACCATTTTACAGTGAGTGTATAAAATGCCATTGAAGCTATACTTTTAATTAACAATAAAATCAAACTCCTCAAAGCAAACGCAACAACGGCCGTGGCGGTTGGCAGGTTCACCGAGTTTACACAGCAGGCATTGGAACACAGGGCAGCTTGTTCTCTCTCTCTTTCTCTTACAGCAAGGTCCTAAACACACATGCACACAATGAGAACATCAATATATCCAGCCACTACAGTGACTTTGTCTGCACCCGGCACACCGCAAGCTCAGCCCTCTCCCAGACGCTCCCATATGGACTCATTAGGGGCCAGTCTATCGCCACCTGTGCGCTCAATGGCCCAACGGAGCGGCTTTGACACTGACAATGGACAGGAGGTGCGCAGGGAGTACACACTCACACACAGGTGCAGCCCATCACCTACACACACGGAGCAAACACACACACACACACATACACGCACACAGGCTAAATGGGCAGGTTCAACTGAGGGAGTTAGACAATGTGCCGCAGCCTGAGACTCAAAGCACAATGCAGGAAAGAGTTTAGCAGCTTGGATGGTTAAGGACAACATACTCAATAGAAACACATACTGTTATATCAGGCTCTAAGCAATTACGCAACTTGGTCTTGCATTACTACGGTTTAGCAGTATACAATGGAACTTAACTATAGTCAAATATAATATACTAATATACATTCAAAAGTATCAAACTAATACTAGTAGGGGTGTGCTAAAATACTCAAATATTGACATACGGGGACAGAGAATTTGGTGACACAGTATGGTATTGTGGGCTGCTTTATCGATATATTGTCAATATACATTTTACATATTCACTGTTTTGATGATAAGTGGTGTATTTCATGGTTTGTGCAGGTAGTGGTTTATCAAAGAAATGGTAAATAATAAATGGTCACATTTTTATATAGCGTTTTTCCACCTTCAAGTCACTCAAAGCGCTTTATATCAAGGAACCACTCACCCATTCACACACACATTCATACACCAGTGTACACAGACACTGGGGGCGAGGTGAGTTAAGTGTCTTGCCCAAGGACACAACAACAGCATTCATCTGTGGGAGCGGCAATCGCGCCGCTAACCTGTGGGTCAGTGGATCTGACCGCTCTGCCAATGATGTTTAAGTCGAGAGCGGGATTCGAACCGCCAACCTTCGAGTCAGTGGACGCTGTACGACCTGAGCTACTATTGCACTGGTAAGAAAAACCCAAGTTCTTAAAGAGGGACCCAAAGTAACAGTACAAAGGTCATACAAACACTTTAATGAAGATAATTATTTTGAGGTTGTTCGTAGTATTGGCTGTGGCTATAGAATCTTACCATCACGAGTATGGACAGGATTGAATAACGATCTGTAAATAGCTTTGGATGTTTTGAAAGGCTTTATATTAATACTGTTTTTTTATATATATAACAGTGATATATCGCAGAATATCATGTGCAATCATATATCAAAAACATTATATTATCGTGAGCGTATCAATCATGAGAAACCTTGTGATTCCCAGTGCTTTACACAGCTTTACAGAAACAAAACAGTTAATTTACCTTATCACCCAAAGTAATCAAATCCAACAGAACCAAGCAGCAACATAACAGGGAAAACAATACATTGAAATTCTCGTTCCAGTCTGGCCCAAAAAGTCCTAAATACACAGCAATGCCTCACATACATACATGCCCTGTGTTACAGTGGGTTCTCTGTGTACTGCATTGTCCATAGACTTGCATGTGTTAGATGAATTGGTGACTCTAGTTTCCCCCAGAGAATACATTTGTGAGTGCAAGTGCTAATGAGTCATAACCTCTGTAAATTTATATCTTTAACTGCCCTGTGACTTATTGTCCAGGGAGTAGCCGTCTAAAGACCATTGTGGGAGCGGTTAGCCTTTAGTCTCCCACACGATGCAATACAAAATGATGAAATAGTAAAAATAAATGAATGATTTATATTAGCTATAAGTTTAGCTTTCTCGGCTAATAGGAATTAAAGTGGCTGTACCCAAATTACAGAGCAAATTATATAGAGTGTTGTATCGTCTGGGAATCAGGAAGTGCTTAGGTAGCATTTTTGCATTATTGACGACAAAAAACTTGAAACATGCTTATAAAGTCATTGTGGTGAATAATTAAGATGCTGGGAGTGCATTAGGAAAGTGAGGAAAAGCTTTGGACCGTTGCAAACCGTTTATTTTATTTAACTAGTTATATTTTTAAGTAAGAATTAGGTACAGCATCTTTAATGTGGTTCAAACCTTAAAACATACCAAAAGAAGTCCTATTTAATAATTGCTTGTGTTTATAAAGATGTTCTTGCCATGTGCATATTAATGTAAAACAATAACGATGACTCTAGATGGCTGTAAAAACTAACTTGGTCTTGTGACATAAATTATCTGATGTAATGTGTTTATCCTTACTTTATCGAAACTATTTTGTCAACGTCAGCAAAAGCATTCATGTGAAAACACTGCAGCCAGCTTTTCTTACAAAACTGACAGTTGTGCAACAGCAAAACCCTGTCAGAAACCAAGACGCGGGAGTACAAACAGGAGGCAGAGGCAGGCGGCAGATGGAAAGACAATAAAAGAGGACGTTAGCTTGAGTCGCCCGTTGGTTCCGAAGCTGTTCTTGTCATTAGGGAAGGTTGTAGCAGGCAATCAGTTGTGTCAGAGATCCCACAGGACCTAGCGCCTTGGGAACTATCCTACCTGACTATCCTATATGAGGTATAAGTGTGTACGTGGAGCAGGAGAGACAGTCTATAAGCCACAAAAGCCCTAGCATGGATCACCTTACGTTCAGAAGAAAAGGGGTGTGTATTGTGGTGAATAATCCCAGGAGAGCACAGGGTAGCATCAGGCAGGAAGTCTCTGGGTACCTCTTGAGCTACCTGCATTAGGGGGTATTTGCGTGTGAGAAGGGGAGGCGAGGCAGGAGGAATTAAGGTGGGCTAGGTGAGAGTGGGTAATGAGTATCTACAGTATGTGAGAAAATCAGACTCCAGCTCGCACCAGATGTCTTGTTACCACAGTGTATAGCTTATCAGCCAGAATACCAATATGGGAAGATGGTGTAGTTCTGAGAATGGAGTTTCCTGTATAAAAAGATGAGTGAAAAGTATAGGAACACTTATAGATGTGTGCAGCCTAGTGCAACATTTTATGAATCCAGCAACACCGGGCAAAGTGTAAATGGAAAGCAGTGCAATTTAAGCATATTGGGCCTCATTCATGAATATTTTTAAAAAATGTTTGTAACTTCCATTTTAAGAAGACGCTGAGAAAATCTGTTTATATAATTTGCTCTTCCAGAAGAACATTTTCAGTTAAGAAAACATTTAGTGCAGCTTAACAGGAGGACTGGTCAGGTATGGTCAGCAGATCCTGTGTCTGTGACAAGTCTGTGTCTGAGCAGTTTGAGGAGAGTAACAGCTCTCTGGACAAAAGTGATTATACCCTATAGAGGTTGTCTTTAATTTTGATTCATCTGACCACAAAGCAGTGGTTTGTGTCAACCAAATCCAATTTAGCTTACGAGATGGTACTACACTGGCAGTCATGGTTGGTTGTTTTTAAACAATATGGAATAAGGTGACTGAATAAATTGTTTGTTTGTTTTTTATCCAGTATGGAAAAAAAATAAACTTTTTTTTTTTTTTTTTTAACTATTTCCAAAATATTATGTGTATATTTAAAAAGTTTATTTGACCCATTTCAACAATGCCTATTTTTATAGAAGTCCCTGAACAAGCCCACTGGGAAACTCTAAATCAAATTCTCCTCTGCCACTGTACTGCAGTAAGTTCCAGCACTGAGCTGTCCAATCAGAACAGACTAACCCCTGGTCCAAGTAGCTCATAGTGCGAGCACACAGTTGCACATTGTTAATGACCTGTCAAGGTCATGCTCCACTTTGAGTCATTTCCCTGTGTTTCTCGAGCTCCCAGTGGACAAGGCATTCATACTTCATCACAGAGGGTCATTGCCATGGCTCCCCTCGCTGTGCACTAGGGTACTCTGTCCCCCTCCACGTCAAGGTAAAAACTCAAACTCTTCACATAAACATGCTCTGGCCTAATAATAGTGTAACCTTTATGCTGGAGCACTTGCTGATATCTGGGGATATTTCATCACGTTGAGCTAAGGTTAAGAGATCCTTTCTCTTCATTCGCAACTTCCTCCCTGTGTTGCTCCGACTCTCTTGATGTCACTCCCCACACCTCAGCACCCCCCCACCCCACCAAACTGGCCTTTATATGTGAACTTAGCTTGACCCTTCTCTGCTAATCTGCCATGCTCTGGGGAGGCCTGCGTCAAAATGCAGCACTCTAATAGACTGTGGGAGCTAAGGGCCGGAGTAACACAGACAGTAAAGGGAATAGGAGATGGCTGCTTATAGCATGGCTAATGTCATGGCTCCTCGGAAAGGGCTTTGCCGTCATTTATCAACTTGTGTCAACGAGAAATGATAGGCCTTGTTATTTTCATCAAATTCAATGCTTTTCACTCTCAACTTGTCTCAAAGTTTGCCTCTATTAGAGCTTTGTGTTGGGCCTGCTGTCATCATAAGTGCACTATATTGATACCATTTGTACTAACTGGATTATAAAACTTTTCTTTCTTGCAGAGAGGCACAATCTGTTGAGAAAGTGTGGCTGAGAATTGACACAGTTACAGTTGGCAATTTGTCTCTATTCACCAATGTTCATGGGCTAGTCATGCCTTATTGAGCCGCACTTACGCCAATAAAGTCCGTTTTAACAGAGCGAGCCAGTGGACTGCAAACGCCACAGTTCACACCATGTTTGTATTTTCACGCATCAAAATCAGTTTAAACCAAGTAACTTCACACTTGGCAACTTTACTATGTTTTATTCCAAGTTTTTGCGCTGGCTGTTTTAAATACACAGCGGGGTTCCTGTTCACTTTTCTTTGAGAGACTTTGCAACCTCAAAGGGCAAGCGCATGTGTGAGTGTATGGTACATGTCTTTAGAAGAAATATCTGTCATTGCTGCTCTTTACACAGCTTCAAACCCCTAAGACTCCCACCACGAGAGAATAGGAGGAACTAAGGACACTAGATATAATTATATATAAGCAGGCTACACTTTAGTTTAGGGACATAGTAATGATAACTAAAGGTAAAAGTAATGCTTAATCATGGCTCTGTTAGTATTTATAAAGTACTTATTAATACTTTTTTTAAATCTAAGGCCATATTTTACAATTCAGCCATTAACTTTCTGTCCCATTACAACTGATCGTTAGCATTGTTAGCTGTATTTTACAGCTAACAACTGACCAGCATACCAATTACCACTTAATAAAACCATAATAAATATAATACCCCACCCCAACATGTTTCATTGTACATTTTCTTATTCATATTGTTTTTGTGTAACAACAGGTAAGCAATGCAATTTTTATTCTATTTAACCTTTATTTACCAATTACCAGTTTATTCAAGTTATTAAGTTTCTAATACACAACCTGTGTCGTTGTTTCTTGTTCAAAAGTAAATTATTTCAGAAGATTTGCAGACAATTAGTGGCAGCAGTAATTAGTGCAAGTACTTAATATGAGCATTAGTAGAAGTACGAGCATTCGTAGCATAGTAACGGGCAGTTTTAATGCAGCAAAGGATGGTCTAAAGTTGGTTTTATTTGTATTTTACATTTGACTCTTTCATTGACACATTGTAACCTACTGGGGAGCCATTGACAAGTGCTGTACTCCATCCATTAGCAGATAGTTGTCTATTATTTTGCACTACATGAATACTCCTCACTGATACAGTCCTTGAACTGTAGCCCGTGGATAAAATAAAAACATCACTTTGTAACATGTTTTGCTTTCTGTTTCTGTTGCTTTGCTCCTCTCCCACTGTGTCATAATGTTTCACTCATCAATGGAAACATATTACACAAGACCTATATGTCAAGGAGAAGTGGGACTCTCAAGCACAATACAACAAATAACTTGAAGAATTCTTCATGTGTGTTGCAACATGCATGAAGGGCCTATAGAGATCCGGCTCATAGTAAATACATAGTATAATAGTGTATACATCTTAGGTGAGAAGGGGAAAAGGAGCCATTTTTCTTGTTCGGTTTGTACCTTGAATACGATCGTTCCCATTGAATGCATCTGGGAACACGTCCAATTTAATTACATTTAAACTTGCTCGCTATTTTTTCAAAGTTGTGCACTTTTTAATTAAAATGGTGTTGCTGATTGCAACAGTGGGCCTGAAGGTGAACGGATTTTTCATAAATTTACAAGACTACAGTCATAAATATTTACACAGAAGTCAGCAGCCTAAAGATATCACTGCGCCAACTCATAAATCATTGGTTGAGAACATATATTTTTAAAGAGTTGTCTGTAATGGCGAGAATGGCTCATTGCATATAGGAAGAACTTGACATTAGTTCTTTAAATATCAGTGTAAATATATATATATGAATTTGCTGCACAAGTAATTTGGCTTAAATTGTGCGTGTCAACAAGGTGCTTGTGTTTAAGTGTGTATACATTGGTGTGCGTGTGTGTAATGTCCTGGTTCATTGCCAGTCACACTTCTGCCTTTGTGCACACACATGTTGGGTTTCCATGCTTCTTGGGGACATTACATTGACTTACATTCATTTCGTGGAGACTGATCCTAACCTTAACCACAGTTACTTCTACTAATCTTAACATAAACCTTAATCTTAACATATTTGAACCCATATCTGAACGTAACGTCATGTTGTTGATCTAATATGTACATCATGGGGACCTGATTTTTGTACCCATAAGGGAGCCAAGTCTCCATGATGGAAGTGCATTTACAGATTTGAGTCCCCGCAGTGTTATAAATACCCGTTCACATTCAATATCCATCCAACCCACACCAACAAACTAGGAGCCAAAGCAGCTCTGCAAGCACCTCCTCTTCTCCCATTTACAATCCCATTCAATTTCACACATGTCAGGGGAGAATCCCAACCAGGCAGTCATATTAAACCTCCTCATTATTTATGCAAGGGGAGAGATTGCCAGTCCCCGATTCGCCTCATAAAATGTTAATATATTCATCGGGAAATTGTAGTCTTTTAATCTGCCCCACCAGAAAAACACTTATCTGCCACTATGGCGCCATGTCACACAGGCTCTCTGCTTGTGCCTGCTTCCATATCAGCCCGCACCTTTTTAACTGTCAGTGCCGGAGCTGTTGTGTTACACTTAGGATGGTAATGCCTTTGTCTCATCTTTTTAATCAAACGTGATCTGATGGAGTCGAACTGTCGTCGTGAAAATAGCGCTCAGCATTCACAATTAGCTGTCACAATTTCTCGGATTTGATTAATATGCGTTTCTTTAATTACTTCAAAAACACTATGCACAATACCTGTTCCTTATCTGCATGTTTTTCTGTGTCCTTTATACGTTCCATATTATATTATGAGATTTTTTTGTGTTGAGTTAATTATTCAACCAAGTACAGTAACTATTTATAATGATGCTCCCTTATACATTTCTTCTACATCTCCTTATGCCTTGCAGACAAAAATATCTACAGTGCTCATGTTTTATTAAAAAAAAAAATACCTAAAATGAAGCAGCGCTAGCTAGCTGAAAATTACCTTGGTTGCTAAGCGACAACAGCATTGGTGTAAAGCCCTGTCATTTCCCAAGCCAAACTAATATCTCATAATAACCTCAAATAGGCCCTCTATCCATGTGGGCGTAAGTGTGTGTGTGTGAGTGGATATGTGTGTCCGCTGGTACTGAACTCACCACCATCAACATCTACAAGACTGTTTGGATACACTTTTGTTTAAAAACAACTTCTAAACACAGATCATTTTCATCATGTGTGTTGCAGCAAAGTAGTTGGGTCTACAGACATCGGGATCAATTGCCATAAATCAAATATTATTGGCAAAATCTGTCATCTTTGCTATCAGAAAAAAATCCTTTGCGATGCATCAGGCAAAACGATATAAAACTGTAAAAAGAAAAGAGCCATGGAACAACCCAATACCTGCTGGTTGTACACTATGGTGTCAGAATAATTTTGGGTAAACCCTAATTTAAATAGTTAGCATTTTAAATGTCTATTTATTTGTTACTAGGTGACTTCAGATGTGACACCACAATCTTGATCTCTGTTGCCTCTGAGCATGTGGTTTGCAGTTCACTCACAATGTTTGGGAGTGAAAGTTTAATGTGCTTTCTGTCCAGACACATGCATGTCCTGGCAACTCCGAAAGGCCTGATGTTTGTCTAACAGTGTATTGGTCAGCTAATATGCAGGTTAAAGTATTGTGGAAAGCAGAAAAATATTGCCTAGCCAAAGCTACACACTTTTCCTGTATTATTAAGAATGTGTATATTAAAGGTAGATATACAGAAGCAACATCAAACCAAGACATGTTCTGCAAGGTACAACTGATGTATTATTATGCCGGTAACGGTTAGAATCCTTTAATGGGGTTTGGATGAGGGGAAAATAGGTTCTAGTCCAGTAATAAAAGCAGAGTCTGGATGACAATACATTTTCAAAGTCTTTTTTCTTGTTTTTCTTCTGTATATTTCTTAGTGATGGAACATAACGTCTGGAGCATTAAAAAGTAACTTAATGATGCTAGTGGATATTTACACACACATACACATCTCTGACCCTTGGTACACCTCACTCAGTGTTCCATCATGCTTTTCTTTTTCCATTTGTGATAAAGGAACTTAAATTGCTTTATTGAACAGAAATTACATTCAAACAAGCTCTTTCACAATAACATCTGACAGGGCAAAGGTCACCGTCATCCTACAAATACAACTTAAAGAGTGGATACATCAGTAGAGAGAATACATTATACATAATACATCTTTGGCATGCAATATATTTCTATTTGACTGAAACCTGCAGAAGCCTTGAAGATGTGTATGATTGTGTTCTTTATGTGGAAGTGAAGAGTTCATACAAAGTAAGACAAAAAAAAAAAACACACACACACACACTCACACACACAGACAACACCAGACTCTCAAATAAAATGTTGAAACTTTGGGAAAATACAGTAATTTCAAACTTCTATTGTACTGGTATTTCTTGGTTACCATCAAAATGTGAAAAAGTCAACGGCTGTAATTAATGTCATACAGAGAAAGTAGACCCTATGTTGAATGTATTGTATGGTGCCAGTGTTGAAAAAGACAAGAAATGGTCCCACTTTAGTTCTTTTCTTTGTAAGAATAATATGTCACGACTACATGTATTATGTGAAAAGAGGAAATACATGCACATAAAAATACTATGACACAGGAAACATAGACAATGGCAGAAAAACACTATAATAGTGTTTATGTTTGAAGCTACAGGAACAGACAAACTGCAATATGCCTTTGCCGATATTATTGATCCAATTGTCCACACACAAAGGACAACAGTAAACTCACAACGGCTCTATAGGTAAAAGCCTGTGTTGGTGTTGCTTTACTTTCATGTGCAATCTGAACAGCGAATACAAAAACCTGGCTTTGAACTCTCTTAGTTATTGAAGTCCAAGTCGCACTCGAACAACTTCAGTCTAAACTTTCTTTAAAAAACCACAGGCGTACAGCACACAGCGCTGGCCCTGACAGCATGTAACAGGCTGACCTTCTGTACTCCTCCAAATATCAAAAGACTCATTTCAACACCCATTCAGTCCCTTTCACACATTAATGTAACACATTCTCTGGTACAATAGGCCAACATACAAACACACGCAGATGGCAGGCGCTGGGCCCAGTCCAATACGTGCATGTGTGTGTATGGAGCCCAGCCTGTGGGGAAGGTTGATAGGCAAGTAGTGTGTCTGTCCAGGCCATTTCTGTCTGCAGAGCGTGGCTTTGAACAGCACCATAATAATGCTAGACTATGATTCCACATTAGGACGACATTGTTAAGACATTGTTCTTAATGTTTAAATGTGTGCCACGTCTTGCCCATGGACACAACAGTACTATGCTATGCTGATAACAAGGAGTAACCCACCCCTTCCCATTTCTGGTGGGTGAGTTACCTACTGCACAACTGGACTTCAACAATGCAATACAACCACATTACAGTAAAACAGGAGCAGAGCCATGATTATAAAAGTAGTACCATTAATGAGGCTTTCACCACTATGCCACATTTGAGAATAAAATGGGCTAGACTTTGTGTTCAAACAAGTCATTTGAACCAACTTCAATCATACACTTAGTATTTCTGGCACAGAGACACCACCAGTATGACTAATATCCAACAGACTCAGTAAGCTGGCTCCCATTCTCCAGCCAAGCCTCTCAAGCTCTGATAAGATTGTGCCCTAGACTTCAAACACTTACATATTGCCCAGGAAATTGTCACACACACAAAAAAATGCGTCAAACAGATAAATTCATTCCTGATCGTACATCTTGCTTGATTTATTTATTTTTG
>KN474133.1:0-13696 GCA_000787095.1 Periophthalmodon schlosseri | reverse complement strand
ATAGGCCGGGCCGTCACCATAGTTCAGCAGCACAGCACTTTGTTGTGATGACATTTACGGTGATGTAAAGGGCCAGGCATTTTCAAAGGAAATTGAGTGAACATGCTTCTTTCATTAAGTTGTTTTAGATCAATATCAATTGTTCAGAATATAATATATAAGATATGCAAAAAATATAAATAATAATCCATGTGTCTCATATGAGAAGTATGAGAAGACAGACCAGAAGACCTTCTACTTGGATGAAGACACTGAAATGTTTTACAAAGACATGTTGCGTGTCTAAGAATTCTCTAGTGAGGATTTATGCAATGTTGTTACAGAATGTAAAGAAGTATGGAAAAAAAAAAAACACCTGAGATGTATGGGGACTGACAGGTCGCAAATGTTAGTAGGGCATGGAGTCAGTGCGGGGTCACCACATATACAGGCTATGGACTATAACAAGTGTCCAGTAATGTAATAATGTGTGCAGAAGTGATTGTGTTTGTCTCATGTACTTTAGTTCAACAGAAGTAAATAACCTGTCATAGCACATACTGGTTTGAAATAATGTTTTACACCAGTTTTCCTAACCTGAACAATAAACTAAAATAATATTAGGATATGTCACGACAGCAAGACACCAGGTCTGTGGGTTCCCTCAAGAACGACCCGCATACCTTCAATGGTACCTGCTCCTCAGTTTGAGAAACCCCATTTCCACCACTCCTGTTTGTCTGATCCCATCCATCTCCTGCTCCTTAATCGTTAATCCTGGCTCCTTTGGCCTAATTCCTTTCCTTAGACTTTCACCTCTGTTTCCCATCTTTTGTTTTGTCCTCCTATACATATCGACTCCCTATAGATCAGCTCCTGTTAGTTGAAAGACAAAACACAGCCACCATTATAACCAATCCCATTCACCTATTTAACCATTCATTCATTTCCTCCTGCCTCCTCCCACTCCTCCATCATCCCTGCCACCTCCCGTTCACCCGAGCACTGTCTCATTCACCGGAGATTCGATAAAAAGAGCAACAGGATCAGGGATCTTAGAGCTGGAACACGGTGCCTTTAATCACGCTGATGTTAAAGAGATTATCTACGGATAACAATCTGGAGCTGCGTGTTATCTAACCTCATCCCACTTTAGAATGGAGATAGCCCACAATAGGGATTTGATTAATATGGGAAGTGACATCCATATGGTATAGAGCCTGATGTTTGGTGGGTATTTACATATATACTGCAGGTCAGGCCGGAGAGAATGAGAGGGCAGAGGCGTGATGTGAAAAAGAGGGAAAGATAATGTCAGGCGAAGGAAAGGGCACGAACAGGTGCTAGAAAATGAGCCTTATGTTTTCTGCTTGTGGAGAGGATGACTTTTTCCTGACTGCCAAGACAGCCAAGTTATGAATGTTGCATTGGTTTTCGACAGAAGTAAATTAAAATCTGTTTTAGATATTCATAGTGGGAATTTTAAGCGGATGTGCTTAGCCTAAAGGGTAAAGGCTATAATGTGTTACCTGGCTGCATCACTATAGAAGGAAATTCAATTAATCCAATTTATGCTTGTCCAGGTTTGGGGTCATGGGCTACAATCAAAACAACTGTGGGTTTTAAGCTCTGGATCACAGTTGTGTAGGGCTGACATGATCAATAAAGCATTAGAGTTAGATAGCGTAATGAATATAACAGTATTGGAGGGACAACAAGGAGAATGCCAATCAGAAAGCCCGAAATAGTAATCTTAAAGATCAAGCTCACAACCTCCTGTTACTAACCACTCTGCCATTGCACCCCAAAAGAGTGATGAAAACTAATGAAAGCACGTACCAAACCTGAGGCAGAGAAATTATAAAGGATTAACATTATAGTCTTCATTGTCCTTGTATCACCCTGACGTCATAAGGACCTCAGAGCACACACCTGTTCACTCTTTTACCTTGAACAACTGCAAACAACAAAAATAACATCTTTACTTAGTCAAGGTATGTTGTTGACAAGCTGAACTGAATATACTGCATGAAAAAGAAACTGTATGATCTTGTCCTTACGTTACCAGTTAATGTAAAGACATTTTCAGAATTCGATCTTTTCAAACAGCCTGCTCTTGACATCTCCTGACACAATAATTACTTCAGTGACGTTGTAAATAAGAGAGTGCTATGTGCAGATACAACTGTTGTGTTTTCACATAAATATAGGGACACAGCAACACACATGCACAAATATGTAGTATAACGTGTATACAAATATGCAAAAGATATTTATTGGTACATAACATGGATTCTTCAACCGTAAATATAGTTATATAGCTTGTGACCCCCTTCTTGAGAAATGCCACCTGGTTATATCTATGGAAATGTATGTGTATCTGTATGTTTTACCTGAAATGTTCCAAAGAATGGCATTAAACCTTTCTACCTTCAAGGAGACAAGCAAGTGCGCCATTCTGCCAAGTGACAAGTCAGATCTGTGGGGGGGTGACCTCGCTCACAGTAGAACGTATGCTTTTCATTTTTGAGGCTAGAATTTCAAAAATGCAAGATGGAGTTTAATATCATATAAGCAAAGCAATAACATCTCCATACAGAAGCAGATGGAGTATCCACCACCAGGAAAGTTGCATAGTGCACCTTTAAAACAGTTTACAAATCCTGGCCTTTAGATCGTGTTTTACGTAAAGCTTGGTGTTTTAAAAAGAGTTCCACCGTAAAGACTTTAGTTGTGCCCATCAGAAATCAGAATGCAAAAATGGCACCTTGATAATGTACTCTCTGGGTGTCTGTGTCTCTGGGTGAGTCGCTCTAATCCGCTGAACGGCGCTTTAATCACATCTTGGTGGGCCTCCACTTTTTAATTAAAGCCGTGTTTCAGCTCATTTCACTGCGCATATTTAGAGAGCCGGTGGGACGCCAGGCATTCATCAGGCTGATGGTCTGACAGTGGCACAAGAGCGTGTGTGAGCTCAGAGTTTAAAGACACTGATTGGGTCTGGAACCAAGGGCACGCCAAGGCACACACCGTTATAGACACTACGGCCGCTGCAGGTGCCTATATGTTTCACAAGTACACACACTGTTTGCTATGTCACCACCAGACTAAGTGGAGAGCAAAGGGCAGCATGGACTTTAACTCTTGGAAAAATGCCATTTGAATTATATTTATAGATTCTTAGTGTACATTTTGTTCATGGTAAACAGCTTAATAACATAAATGCGTCCACTCACTTCTGTTCAAAACTGCAGAACAGAGAGGCCACGCCCCCTCATAGCATCATTTCACCATAGTTACGTGTTTTTATTTCAGAAAAAAATAGCTAGTAATAGCATAATAAACCACTGAAACTTAAGCGTTGCAAAGGATACAGTAACCTTCGAGTGGCAGTCCCATCATGAGGTTTGTGGTTCCAATCTGAGTTTATACCACCAATGTGTCTCTGAACAAACATGTGAATGTGATTGTGTGTTTGGTGGTGAATGAAGACAACTTAAGTGCAGAATGACAGCCACCTTTTCATCAGTCTGCCCCAAAGCACCCACAGGCGACAAAAGTACTTTAGCAAAGATTGCTACCGAGGAGTGATGAATCATTTATTTGATTGCAAAATTACATTGTGTGTCTAGTCGGGGCTGTGCTATACCTAAAAATATAACAATAACGAAACCAATGCCAAAATGAGCAGCCCATTACTAAAACCTACCTAATGCGTGTTATTCTCAAGCCTTACCAATATTTTTCTTTACCCAGTTTCTCTGCACTACATTACCCACAATTGCATCTGGCTTAATTGCGTTCCGCTTTTAAACTGTTTGTGCCTAAATGAAATGTTATTACTTTAATTGCAGCACCTCTCTCCCGCTGTATCTCCCAACTTCAAATTAAATATATTTGTGTCCCA
Source organism: Periophthalmodon schlosseri (assembly GCA_000787095.1). Lineage (NCBI taxonomy): Eukaryota > Metazoa > Chordata > Actinopteri > Gobiiformes > Gobiidae > Periophthalmodon > Periophthalmodon schlosseri. Next base: position 9,810 of record KN474133.1, on the reverse strand, counting down.
CTTGTTTTTGCCAGCTCGCAAAGCAGCAGCGGATTCAAATCTAGAGCACAAGCAAAAGGGCAGATGCACAAACAGTCCAAATCACATAGACGTGCCTGCGCAAGCATATGTAACCTCCACGCGATTGGAGACCTATTTTCTGGTCTTAACTTTGGCGGAGAATTGCATATTGCTCTCCATCTTACACCTCCTCTCTCCTCTCTTTATCTCTCTGTGTCGCACCCACCCGCACTAGCCCCCTTGCTCCATCAGTGATCATCGCACCGTTCCATTAACTTCACAGCAAGCGCTTTTCCATCTCCCTCAGATTGTTCTTGTTTGTCGTCCTAAGCTCTGCCTTCAATCATATTTGCCCACGCCTTTACAGCACATTGCCCATTTAATTGGATTGAGGAGAGTCTTTTGAATATGTAAGAGCAGGGGCTGCATAATAATCAGGAATATTCAAATGGAGGACAGGCCTGTTAATTGACATCATGGCTGGGTTTGGGGAAGGACAGAGGCTTTTTACAGAGGGCTAACACTGAGGCTTGCTGCTGTCTAAAGGGTTCTTACAGAGCAAAAAGGAGATTAAAAATAATCATTGCATTAGGGTTACAAATATTCCTTTTCTGATGTTGTGTTTTTATTAGTTTATTTACATTTATACTTGCGTTGATGGAATATGCTGGCTATAAAAGTGTTCATCTAAATGTTATGTTTTGTTACACCTTGAATGGAATATCAAAAACAATTATTTATTTCAGTGATGAATGGGACCTTGTCTGGACATACACACCTTCAGAGGGGAAGTCGATGCTTGTTCAAGGTTCATATTGTTGTTGTGTTATGACCTTCTTTGCCTTCTCCAGTCTCAGTAATGTGCCTGTTTGTGACAGGAAGAACATCCAGCTTGTTCAGTGTGAGTCCTCTGATGAGGGAGCAGCTGAATGATTATGATATTTTTTCTATATTGTATTGTTAATATTATTGTCAGATTATTCATTCAAGTCCCAATAGTTAAATAAAGTAATACATGTACTTTTGCTATGAAATATTTCCCTTTGTGTGCTCAATGCATGTGTATACATTGTATATATTTATTGTTTACTGAAGATGTGTTTTTCCACAATATTTAATTATTGAGGTGCACTTGGCACAGTGCATTTGTTGATATTCCATCCCCACAGATTCATGACCTTGACTTTACCTTATTCTAAAGCATGTCAGAAAGATGGGTGAATGAATAAAAGCGGCTTTTCCTTGACAAATTGGTCACATAAACAATTATTTTGGATTCTGGAATAAAAATGGCAATTTACATTTCTCCTTGAAATGTTGGTCCATATGAAACTAATGGCACTATGATGTAAAGAGGGAAGTATTATTGTGAATGTGTGTGATGGATTTATTCAACTGGAGTAATGCATAATACATTTAAGACACAACCTTCAGGCTGCATAAAGCGTGGCCTTGTGCTGTGATTGGCACTCGGGCCAGACTTTGAACATGACTGATTCTGCCTTTAAATATGCAGCTGACACTTTCCTCTACCTTTCACTGCAATTCTTCCAGGAAGTAACACCAACCTCATGCAGGCCGTTAGCACGTCTACAAGAGGAGGATGACTTTAAACATTAGGCATTTACATATGGAAATATCGTTATCTGCAAAGACGTAAAGAGACCTGCATGGGATTATCAAATACATCTGTTTTAGCTAGCTACAATGCAACTCCAACTCACTTTAGTAAAGAGCTAAATGTTCTTTCTACTTAACAAAATTCTTATTCACTTTTAAAATTCCACAAGTACAAAAATCTCCAAATTGTTGAAAAAAATCTGACATTAATCTAAACAATTACCTGGATCAGCATTAAACTAAGAGGTTTTCATGAAGTATTTAAAGTGGCCAGAAGACATTAAACTATAAAAAGTCAATTTAGCCATTTAAAAAAGATTCCACCATAAGGACCATGTTTTCAAATGTCGGCTATTTCAGACCACAAGCCATGAGCCAGACTGCAGTGAAGTGGACTGGACTGTGAGTGAGAGATTGCTGTTTATGGGGATCCAAATGCAGCCAAACTCTTCGAAAGCAATCTAAAAACATTAAAGTGGTTTTGTTAGAGCTAATTAAAGGCGACAGTGGTGTGATTAAAACACACTCTATGTAGCTGGCTGCAGACTGTGAATGACAGAAGGCTCGATATTGGCAGAGTGGCTGATGGCTGAGTATTGATGGTACTGGAGGGTTAACTATAGGGCCAAGGAGTCAGAGTTCACACAGCGCAGTCCTATAGGAGCACGCTTTACTGAATAATGGAAGAGAAGTGTCACCATAATGACTCAAGTATAATTAAACAGATCCCACTAGCGCTCCTGTGGGTAATGAGCTGCATAAGACAGAGCAGAGAGGACAGACATATACATATGATACATTTAACAAGGACAAACCCTACAAAGCAAGGAAACAGGGGTCTAGTATTTGTTAGATAAGGGCTAAGATAAGAAATAAACATAATAAAAGTATTCATTGCATGTTTGAATAACAGAAAGAAGGCCCATATTAATCATTTAAGTGAATTGGACTGGACTTACGTTTTAAGACAGTAGCTCAGTTGGGGTCAATAGTAGCTCAGTTGAGTGTTTGTCCACTGAGCCGAAGGTTGGCAGTTCGAATCCCGCTCTCGCATTGGTCGAGCTGCCAGATCCACTGAGCCACAGATTGGCTGTGCAATTCTAGCCCCACAAATGAAAAAGGCTGTTGTTGTGTCCTTGGACAAGATACTTAACCCACCTCGCCCCCAGTGTCTGTGTACACTGGTGTATGAATGTGCGTGTGAATGGGTGAGTGGTTCCTTGATGTAAAGCGCTTTGAGTGTCTTGAAGGTGGAAAAGTGCTATATAAAATGTGACTATTTTCCAAGAGAGATATTATGAAACAATAACATACGTAGATCATTATTTTTCATTTGGTTTATTATAATTACAATATTGATCTAAAACAGCCTAATAATAGAAACAGAACTGAAAGGTCCCGGTTCTTCATAGTGAAATTTCCCCATAGCAAGCAGAATATTTTTATTTATGTGTTCAAATGACTTCATGACATTTTAAAACCCACAATGACTGGAGGCTGATTTGCTGAATGATTGCAAGTAAGTGCAGAGAGTGGGCAGAGATAGGGGGGAGGTGAAAACAGAAAAGATCAGAACATGCAAGCCTCAGGACAATACAGGATTACTCAAACTAGGCGACTATGTTTAAGTCTACAGACTGACAGAGCCAGTCTGAAACCTTCCCCCTCTTGGCCCTGATGAACCCTTTGATGATGTTTTGGGTCATTCTCTTGTGTCGCGATGAAGGATCTCCAGTTTCTCCTCTCAGTTTGACTTATACCAATGAAATGTACAGCAGGTCCAGATAGTAATATCTGATATTTAAGGCTGCACAAATTAATCAGAATCGTGACTTTTAAAATAATTGTTAATCGTCATCTTACTAAAAAGACTAACACATTTCGTCTACTAAAATATTCGTTAGCTGCAGGCCTAATAGAATTGGCCTCAGCGTTCTAATATTTTTAATAGAGTTTACAAGAGCAGCAGATTCCATTCAAACCAACAGGATCATAAGGTAATTCTTGGTCTGTGGAAGACGTTGCAAAGCTTCAATCCTTCCCATGTGCATAGAGATCAAACGCTCTTTAATGGTGATTAGAGCTGCAGGTTGTAACAAGACCACATGTGTAGACCCATGGGCCAACCCACCGCATGTCATACAAATAATGAATCCCACTTCATTTAAGGAATACCCAAGTTCTTTTAGGTGAAGAGGGGTAAAAGAGGTAAAAAGCAAACAGAAAAAAATCTGTGCGAATGAATTGACTAAAGTCAGAAATAGTGGCGACAGTGTGGAGCAGTGACTTATAGAGAAGTGACAGAGTTCAAAGCCTGCCGCAGTGCTCTTGTCTCCTTATTGTGTTTGTCATGTACACACACACACACACATACACACACATACATACGAGGCTGTGACAGAGGGGAGGCCGCAGCCATTCCTCAGAGCTGACATAAAGATCAGTGTTGCATGGCCCAGGCGGCACAAGAAGCACACTCACTGTCTGCTTCAATAGCTTCTGACGCTGCTCCTGACACTACTCCTGCCGCTGGGATCCTGTCCGTTATCATACACACGCTAATGTTTCACTAGCACTGTGAGAACACTCAAAAGGCACAATGCATTCTTTAAACTTATAACTTATTCTGCCCCACTCACTAATATTTAAGCAGACTCGTGGAAGGAATTTCACATTATGTTTTCCCTCTTACAATAGAAACAAGCAGTCAAAATTAAACCAAACACAAAAGGGCTACATAATCTTGTTTGATTGAAATGATTAGATGTCAATATCAGTAGGTCCAGGTCATTCCAGAGTCCTATAGTCCAGAATTGTATTTATTTAACAGTTAAAAAGTCCAGCTGAGAATCAGAAACCTGGAAACACGGGGGACTCTTTACTACATGTTTCAAACAATAATCACCAAAGACTAGTCTGGGTCATTTTTAAGTCAAATCTATGTCAAAGTTTGATTTAAGATGGAAGTGCAAGTCACTTCTGATCAAGCTTCAAAACATTCAGTCCTGTCCAAAATCATTTCAAACTGAGAACTTGAAGTTCAAAGTAATAGTTATAATTGTAAAAACAAGACCAACAAACACTTGATTAATTTTCAACTACATGAGAAAATACAACCTTTGTGTAGGTCTATAAATAAGTAAACAATGAGATGTCCGTTGATTTCCTGCCCTGTACCTATGTAAATAACACGTCAGTTTAATATGGTGTGATTTAATCTGTGTGACACTGCCCTTCTGCAAATGCCAGCCCAGAGAGTAACTGTCAGAGCCAGGCTCCTAATGTAAACGCTGTGATAAGGGAGAAGGCCAGCTGTGTCCACGGGCACTGCAGCACTGTACCACCGCAGATATGGAAAAACACTTGTGAAAAGTTGAGATAGTGCAAAGTCAAGACTCCTGCTGCTGATGGTAAAACCTTGTTTAAACTTTGGTTAAACATCCACCATAATGCACTTTCAAAAGATGCGCTTTAGATTTATACTTGTGCTCTGTAAAAAGAATCACATTGTCAAGGATTCAACTCCATCTGGAAGATGTCCAAGGTTACTCTTTATGAAAAGCTCAAAAGCACTAAAATGTTACTGCATACTGTTATGTGAAGCACAATATACTTACATTTGGGGTTGTCATATGGATTATACTGTAGAAGTTATAATTTCTACTTGGAACTACTTGGAAATAATAATAACAATTGATCAATAACATAGATGTGGCTAAATATAAATATGTCAGTGATAATGGTCAAGACTGGTGTCAGTTATATGCCATATCACTTAGAAGATAGGAAAGATAGGAACGCATTAATACAACAATGGAGGTAAGCATGGTATAAGGCACATTTTCTGTGTTTACATATTGATGTCCATGCCAGTTTCCGTCTCCTGCCTTTATTTTATTGGTTGTGTGTGTTTACCCATAGCGCCGCACGATAAATGTGGACACACATATCAAATGGGATTGAGGTCACCAGTGTAATGAGCTTTGTTGTTCCCACATGGTCAGTGCGTATGAGTGCAGGCAGCACAGGAGCAGACGGGAACGCACTCACAGGTCCCCCTGGAGGAGCTACATATAGGCGACATGTTGGCACTGATGAGGCCCGACAGCTCGCCCCGCTCACAGACAGGGCCCTGCTCACAGACAGGCCCAGACAGGATGGCACTGTGCCAACAGCAGCGACAGGAGCAAGTGTGTGTATGAGTGTGTGCTCCGCTGCCTCCAGTGTCCTGCTGGGAGTCAGGGATCAGCCCACAAACAAACAGCACACACCCTCATGGCTACTCACACAAATACATACAGATATGCTCTCCATGTTTGCTTGTTTTTTTAACCTTGTTTGGTCACACAACATTCTTATTTTTATTTTAGAGGAGGTCTAAGTAAGACTGTACTCCTGGCAATTTCAACAAAAGTCCAGCCTAAACAGTGGAGTTTCATTGGTGGATGTGTTATGAAAGCTGGTTGTCACGGCGCCCTCTGGACATGTCACCCAATGCACCGGTGCGAGCTGACAGGCCCACAACAGAAAAACCAGGCATCCGTGGATATTTTTCCAACAGACTGTAATGAAAGAAGAAACGTACCACTATAGTGCTGATAATGCACCACAGGACTTGAAGAATCTCTGGAGGGCCTATTGGAGTGGAAAGGGGCAGCAGGTGAAAATTATATCTACATCAAAAACTCATTTAGCCGCATATTTCCCATAGAGAGAGGTCTTTGGTCCACTGAGCGACCATCTTTGATTCAGTGGGCTGGCGGTATTGCATGATGAGTCTGTATTAAAGCCAATAAAAGATGAAGGCTGTGTGATATGTCAGGTCACATCACCCGTCAGGTCCCCTCTGCCATATGCTTCAGAAACAGTGTGACAGAGCTGCTCCCACCTCGCTAGGTGTAAATGAAGGTGCACAAGCACAGGGCTGATGTCCTCTGCTCTTCATATGGCTCTGTGACTCACGTGCACACGCCTCATTCATGTGCACACTCCTCACACACGTGCAATCTTATGTTGGGTTTCCATGCATTTTGGGGACATTACATTGACACTGACTTCTTTTCTTGGAGACTGATCCTAACCTTAACCATAGTTACTACTTGCCTACCCTTAACCTCTTAACTTTAAATCATGTTGCAGATCTAATAATAAAGGATTTACATCATGGGGGCCTGATATTAGGGAGGCAGGTCCTTATGAATTGAGTGTGTATGAGTTTTTTATCCTCAAAATGTGATAAATACCCATCTTTCATACGTGCACACGCCTTCTACACGTGCACACGCACTCCTCACACATGTGCACACACCTACACTGTATATGAACCACATAGGCCCCCTGTAGTGAGCTGCTCTAGCTAGTTATGCTAATGCTCCCTTCAGTAAGACTGTCAAAGCGTGGAACAGGATTAGACTAAAGTTGATTTCAAAGCGTGTGCATATGTGCTCACGTAAACACTGGCATCTGTGAGCTAATTTAAACTAATCACTCTTCAGACAGTGAGTAATCACAAGATCAGGTGTAAAACAGTATATGTACACTTTATGTTGTGCACTGTCTCCCTGTCTATATGTGATGGATTGGAATGAAAATGGACTAATTTTGACATTTTTTTATAGGGCGATATACTATTTGCATTCACAAGTGCCATACTTCAATTTAAATAAGACTATTTAAATCTTAAGTCTATAATCCATTCAAATCTATAAATCCCTTGACTACTTAGTTTTAGAAGGTGAACACCCCCTAAAATTTAAACAACTGTGATGTTTGATCACAAGCCAGTGCGCACTGCTGGTCCCAAGCCTGGATAAGAGGAGCTTCAGAGACAAACATGACCTCATCATTTTTATCCAAACCTGTCTCAGTGGTCTGTGTGTAGACCCAGACAGAATGAGAAGAAACTGTCAGGAGTAAAATTTCATTACAGAAATATGAGGTGAGGTAAAGTTTGTAAATTCTTGGCAATATCCTTAACAACAAATGTTACTCTACTCACATGTACTGTTACACAACCACTCACACTCTATTGTAAGCAGTGTAGAACTGTGCATGTCAGCTAGAAAACAAAGGCACATAAACTTACTTTCAAAACATACATAGTGCCAAACAGTTTTTTGTTTTTTTGAATGGAATACAACTGCACTCTCTCTCCCACACACAGTCTCTCTCTCTCTCCTGCAGCATTGTGTCTTTCATCAGATGTTTAACTTATTTATTCTCTCACACTTTTTTCACTTCTTTTCCAGTAACCACGGGAAACGACAGATGGATGGAGGAGGAGCGGGGTCCTAGGGTGTTTTTCTTCATTCTTCTCTGTTTTAATCTAAACTAAATCTGAATTCTGTTTGCTGCCATATGCTGACCTGCAGAGAAATTTACCATATGCTCATAAATTCATCAAGGAGAGACTCGAGGCTAACACACACCACAAAATGGATCTTAATATTAAGTAAATCCAAAAGCCAGAGACCTTACAGCTATTCACCAGCAGTTGCGAATGAGTGGTGCAATTGTGTAGCTTGCAAAACACATTTGTAAAGTGTAGCAGCCTAGAGAGGAGGACTCAGAGGTGAGGAAAACTTTGAATAGGGGAACACTGCAGACGCCTGACAAATTGGAGAGCAAATTGGAGCGGATAATGGACCAGAACACAGTATACAAAGCTACACAAGACGGTGTAGGGCAGGTTACAATGAATGAAGGATGTTGTGGACCTAACAACGTACATGTCAAGGTGCATCCAAGCGGTCACGTTAAGAGGCAGCGAACTAACAGCTTTATAAAGATGACATGGAAGCTTTGGAATTTCATATAATAAGTGTTCCATTCAAAAAATATTGTAGAAGAAGCACTGGGAAACAGCAACTATGAGGTCAAGGCCATATTTAGTATTCATATTTGAGAAAAATTAGCTGTGACTCAGTGATGCGCAAACAGGGTAAACATGCTGCAATGGATCAAATTGTAATTTTGTGGAAGTATTTGTTCATTTTAGACCTTCAGTTGAAAGAGGTTGATTGCTTTAGTGACCCTGTATGCACAAAAGCTTAAAGGGACAGTGTAGATTTTTAGATCACCTTTTGAAATGAACTATTCACATCTTCTTTTTCAGTCTCTCTCTGTATTGTACAAGCCAAACTAAATGGAGAAAAATAGACTGACAATACACTCTTTGCACAGCATCATCTTCATCTGTGCTCTGTTAAATGCTGCTCAAAAGTGAATGTTTACCACAATCAAGAAGTAAACATGGATTATGCTTCTAGATGTTACAGCACAAAATGTTCTTAACATCAGAATAGCCATGATGCAATCCACTCTGGTATACTCTTAAAGGTGTACTACAATAGACATTCAAATTTACACTGCACTTTGCAGGCAGTGATAAGTTGTATTTGTTGTGACCAGATAGAAATAGACCAGTGATACTCAAATGCTGAACCAAGAGCATGGACCCATAATAAAATCTGCAAAGGGCACATCTCCTGATGCAAGTTTGATTAGTGGCACAGAAAGAACTCTCCTATAGAAGGCTGACAGATCACCTACAGCTTTCAAAAAGGTCACATTTTTAAGGTTTCTTCACTATATTCACATAGCAGTTATCATTTTCTCTATTGAAAATCCCTAAGGTGCCAAAAAAATGGCTTTTGTACTTTTACTAGCCTTGCTCCAGCTGCAATGAAATGAAGAATGATTAACAACAGGTTTGGAATAGGTACAAAGTACATGCAATAACAACAGTGGCTGGAATAAAAAGGCCTAAAACCCTTTTGGAAAAGTCATTCTTAAAGTTGCATAATCTATGTGCAATAATATTATTTTGTGAATGCCAAATAGCCACAGGGACAAACTCCACAACAAAACCAGAAATGCATGTTTCCTCATTCTTATGCTTTTTGATGCTGTTTTTAGCTTTGAGAAAAAGACACTATTATGCATCCAATATGTGCTTCCTCTTGACTATAAACAAATGCAAGACTTTTCAAAGGTCTTTCCCTCACGTTTTGGAAATGCAGAAATAGTTTGAAATACATATACTTTGTGTTTAATATCATTTCTTTCTCCTCCCAATCATGCGCTGTGAGAGGGGGATGCCCCAAAGGCCTCTCCTTGATCCAGGGTGGAGGTATAAGCACCAAGCTGCCATTTTGATCCTCTCACACACACATACACACACACGTGCAC
>KN474132.1:0-13783 GCA_000787095.1 Periophthalmodon schlosseri | reverse complement strand
CTTTCCCTCTCTCCTTCTCCCTCCGATACTCCCTCTCTCTTTATCTGTGTTTTAAAGATACACCTTCACCTTTACTTAATGTATGTTCTAAAAACACAAAAGAACCACTTTGACCAGTCGTTTCTCCTCATCCTCGTGTCTTAAATCTGCTGCGTTTGTTCTTGCAGATCTCGTGGGTGATGCAGGTGACCATGGGGACCTCCCCCACCGAGACCCTGAGCGTGGCCGGAAACATATTTGTCGGGCAGGTGCGGCCACCTCGCCCGTCTCTCCTGTTTTTATGTCTTGAGTGAACTTTGTCCCGTGTTTTTACGGTCACCTCCGGAGGGACACTGGGGCCCTTCTTGACGAGCTCGTGTTTTTCAGACCGAGGCCCCTCTGCTGATCCGGCCGTATTTAAAAGATATGACCAAGTCTGAGATCCACGCGGTGATGACCGGGGGGTTTGCCACCATCGCAGGAAGTGTCATGGGGGCGTTTATTTCATTTGGGGTAAGAGACGCCGTTAAGAACTGAAGAACTGAGCATAGTCGAAGAAACCTCCCGTCCGTGTGGTGAGCGTTTAGGCGGCGTTTTTATCTGTTCGCAGACGCGACTTTGTATTTCCCTAATTATTTCCATTGTAGAGTCTCACTGAAGCATCAAAACTATGAATGACACACGTGGAATGTAGCAAAAAAATCAAAATAACTAAAAAAAATAGCCTTAACTTCCTAACGTCATAAAAGGTGGGACTCAGTATTTAACACCTCAGACCCCAACTGTGCATATAATTCATTTATTTTTATTACCAAAACCACTCCTGAAAAAATAGTTCAACAGAATGGTAAACATGCGAAACCATGGATAACAAAAGAAATTCTAAAGTCTATAAAAAAGAAAATTAAACTATATAAGCAGTATGTCAAAAACCCAAACACCCGAAACAAATCGGTAAACACACAATATAAAAATAAATTGACAAAAAAAGACAAAGCAAACAAATGTATTTTACTGCCAAATTCAATAATGCCCTTGGGGATCAAAACGAAATCTTGGAAGGTGTTGAATGAGACGCTCAGCCGCAAACGCACGACGTAAAACTTCCTATTTGCACCGGAAGTGGAGCGTCTAGCGCATTAGCTACGTCCACTTATATGTACAGTCTATGGTTCTTATCTGCATCATTTGTCTCTGCACACGGCCTGACAAAAGTTTGGACACACTTTTCTTCTTTATTTCCCTGATTATTTCCATTGTAGAGTCTCACCGAAGCGTCAAAACTATGAATGAACAGATATGGAATGTAGCAAAAATATCAAAATAACTAAAAAATATCCTTTACCCTTTGCTTTGAACCCTGAGGCTCAGCCGTGAAGTGAAAACCGTCTCAGGGACTTCATCATGAAGCTCGTTGAGAGAAGGACGAGGGTTTGAGCTCCACAAAACAAATATATAAAGAGTTATTTACAGTGGTGGAATGTAACAAAGTAAGAGTAGAAAAGTATTGTACTTAAGTAAATATTTTAGGTGTCTGTACTTTACTTAAGTACATTTGCAGTGTACACTTTTTACTTTTACTTCAGTACATTTGAGAGCAGTATCTGTACTTTCTACTCCACTACGTTTTTCAACTGGACTGAAAAGTAAAAGCATTTTTTATTATTGTCTGAGACCTGCTGAAAAGGCTGAGGGTTTATTTTTAACCTGTTCAGAATTTGAACAAACAAAAATACGTTTACTTTTTAGTCTTAAAGTACATTTTTAAACAGGTACTTTAATACTTTTAAGCTACTTAAGTAGATTTTTTTCATGTGATACTTTTTCTTTTACCTGAGTATTTTTTGCTTCGGTATCTGTATTTTTACTTAAGTAACAAAACTGAGTACTTTTTCCACCACTGCTTATGTAACTTTTTTTCTTTCCTACATAATCCCATACATCTTACTTCATATATTTGATGTGTTCTGTGTGTATTTAAAATGTATAAAGTCATAAATGTTTGTTTGCAGTTTGAGTTTGAGTCGGTGTGAACCCAGTGACTTTGTCTTGGCTCAGTCTTCACCAAGACACGTTCAGTGCCATAGTTAAAAATAAAACACAGAAACGAGCTGTAGTGTGAAACTGATCCTTTGCAGCTGACGTCATCAACATTCCCTGGGGCTGTGACGCTAACTGTAGGCTCTGCTCTGTCTGAGGCTTTGTTAGACTTTAATCTGAGCTTTATTTTAACACAATCTGACCAGGACCTGGAACTATAGCAAGTGAGCTGATTTGTGCTGTTAAACAAGTCCCTCTCTAATCACATTACAGTCACAAGCTAGCATTAGCATTAGCATTAGCATTAGCCAACAGTTTTTCAGTTACTCACTCTCATTTTTTGTTGAAAATCAAACTCCTAAACTGGACCATGAGCTCGGACTGATCACAGGCTCCTGAAAATGTGCTCTTTAAATCACTTTGGGATTTTTTCTTGAGTTTCCGGACGATCTTAAAACTTTTTTGGCTAATGTTTTGTTTGCTAATGTGTGCACTGTATCACCATGGTAACTGCTGAACGTTCCACCATATACATACATGTAGAACACCCCCAGTGTGACGTCACTGCAAAGTATCAATTACTTACACTATTTTTTGTTTTGTTTTGTTTTGTTTTTTCGAACAGCTTCACACTCCCTATTGATGCCAGCAGAGGGCGCATTTCCAACTTAAACATGTTACTTTATTATATCACCGTATTCATGTATAAGCAGTAAAGATTTTCATAACCAGGTTTATTCCAGTGCTTTGATACAAAAACAGTAACTTTCTCTATTGACTTAACCCCAGATCAACGCCTCCTCCCTCATCTCCGCCTCCGTCATGGCGGCTCCTTGTGCGCTCGCCATGTCCAAACTGTCATATCCGGAAACAGAGGAGAGCGTTTTCAAATCTGACAAGAACATTAAAGTGGATTGTGGGTACGTACTCTTTATCGTGATATGAATTTGTTAAGAAACGGATATGAAAACGTAACTGTTTTTGTTCCACCAGTAACGAGCAGAACATACTGGAAGCGGCGAGCAGCGGCGCGTCTGCCTCCATCGGTCTTTGCGCCAACATCGCTGCGAATCTCATCGCCTTCCTGGCCATTCTGGAGTTCATCAACAAAGCGCTTCAGTGGCTCGGAGGGATGGTCGGGTATCCCACTCTCACGTTTGAGGTTGGTTTGTTACTACTACTGTTACTACTACTGTTACTACTACTATTACTACTACTATTACTACTACTGTTAATACTACTGTTAATACTACTGTTAATACTACTGTTACTACTACTGTTAATACTACTGTTAATACTACTGTTAATACTACTGTTAATACTACTGTTACTACTACTGTTACTACTACTTCTGTTTCCTTCAGTATCATTTCAGTGTTTTAAACTTCATGCCCCATAAACAGAGCGAGCAGTTAAACCTACCGTCAGTTTGTTTCAGCCAGTGGTGGAACGTAACGAAGTAAAAGTAGTAAAGTACTGTACTTATGTATACATTTTAGGTATCTGCACTTTACCTAAGTACATTTTACAGTGGATTCGTCGATTCAGTTGTTTCTGTTGAACAAAATTCAGCTCAAATCTTTATCAAAATCACTACATTTGAAGCTTTATAAGAGTCAAAATCTGTGAGAAACACTTTTACTTTTTCTTTAAGTACATTTTTAAACAGGTACTTTAATACTTTTACTTCATGTGAAAAATTTACTTTTACATGAGTATTTCTTTGCTCTGGTATCTGTACTTTTACTTAAGTACTTATTCCATCACTGCTCTCAGCTCATATTAATTATTACTTACTTACACTTGTTAAAGGTGCACTGTGTAACTTTCCTATTGTTTTTTTTGGTGAGATGTTATTGCCTTGTCTGGAATGTTCCACAGTGTGGCATTACATTTATCTATCGTGTATTTATTTATTACAGGTTACAGCTTTTATTGTTCAAAAATACCATAAAAAGACAGTTGTTGTTGCTGTGCTGTTGCTTGCTTTCCGCAGATCTCACTCGTAAGTTATCTGTGGATCGCCATTTAGATATATATGTTTAATGCCATACTGCGGAACATTGTTTTAAAGGGCCCATATTACGCTATTTTCTGATCTACGTTCTAATGTTGTTTCCTCGTCACAAACAGACCTGGAGTTGTGTTTTGTTTCATTCACACACGTTTAACGCACAAACCCTGCAGATTTAGGCTAAGTTCTTCTCTCAAGCTGAAAACACTCTGTTCCACCTTGTGATGTCATCATGTGGTAATACAGGAAGTGCTTCACTGTGTTTTTAAACTCCACACACCTTCACTAAAATCAATTTGATGATTTCAGTCCTGGAATTCCCAATTTCTACTGAACTAAAGGTAAAGGGAGCTGTTAACTTGAAAACTACCACTTCATGACATCACAAGGTGGAACAGAGCATTTTGAGCTTTGGAGATGTAGACAGACTAATAATAAAGTGTTACTCAAACACGTGTGAATGAAACAAAACACAAATCCAGGTCTGTTTTTGAGGAGGTACATGACTTAAAGTTCACAGTCAGTTTCGTGTAATTAAAAAAAAAAACCCAGTTTGATTTGTGTTTTGTTTGCTCCACAGCTCATCTGCTCGTACGTCTTCATGCCCATCGCTTTTATGATGGGGGTTCCATACAAAGAAAGCTTCATGGTGGCACGGCTGCTGGGCATAAAGCTCTTTCTCAATGAGTTTGTGGCATACCAGAAATTATCCGAACTTCAAGACAACCGGATGAATGGACTGGACTCTGTTATAGACGGAGAGCTCCAGTGGATTTCGGTGACTATTGAGTTTGTGGCATACCAGAAATTATCCGAACTTCAAGACAACCGGCTGAATGGACTGGACTCTGTTATAGTATGTGACTATATGTGACTATATGTGACTATATGTGACTATATGTGACTATATGTGACTATATGTGACTATATGTGACTATATGTGCTCTTATTGGCTTAATAACTTAATTAAAACGTTTCATTTTCTAGGTTCGGTCTGAAACAATAACTACCTATGCGCTCTGTGGCTTTGCAAACTTCAGTTCTTTGGGTGTCGTGATCGGAGGCCTCTGTAAGTCGATATGCCTTTCAAATATAAGGATTTTAAAAGGATTATTTGAGATGTTTGACCGTGTTTTTGTTTGATTAAAGCTTCCATCTGCCCAACCAGAAGAAGTGACATCTCCGCCATCATCTTGAGAGCCATGATCACTGGGACCTGTGTGTCACTGGTGAACGCGTGCATAGCAGGTAGGAAAGACGAGTACTTTTTTTTTTTTCTTATTTGCAATTTTGGTTTTAAAATTATATCCAGGTTCACGTTTAAAGCCACCTACGAGCATTAGGTTGTGTTTTGTTTCATTCACACATGTTTAACACAAAAAAACCTCTGCATATCACAGCTGAGTTCTTCTCTCAAACTGAAAACACTCTGTTCCACCTTGTGATGTCATCATTTGTAATACAGGGAAGTGCTCCACTGTGTTTTTAAACTCCACACACCACAGCTGAGTTCTTCTCTCAAACTGAAAACACTCTGTTCCACCTTGTGATGTCATCATTTGGTAATACAGGAAGTGCTCCGCTGTGTTTTTAAACTCCACACACCTTCACTAGAATCATTTGGATGATTTCAGCCTTTGGAATTGCCAAACTCTACTGAACTAAAGGTAAAAGGAGCTGTTAACTTGAAAACTACCACTTCATGACATCACAAGGTGGAGCAGAGCATTTTGAGCTTTGGAGGTGCAGACAGACTAGTTACTCAGACATGTGTGAATGAAACAAAACACAACTCTAGGTTTGTTTTTGAGGAGGAAACAACATTATAACATGACTTAAATCCCACAAGAGTCAGTTTTGTGTAATACAAGACTTTAAATATACAAATATTACAAGAATCCCACACGTTTCAGAACATTTTTGTCAGATCTACACAAGTTTAACACTTTTCTCATGAAAAGACAGAATTTTATACCTTTTGTCGACGACCTTCTGTTAACAAAATATCTACAGCCTGTGACGTGAATCTGATCACTGTGTCAACTCAAATCGGCTCTGTGCAAAACACCTGCCAGCCTCACTGTCGGCGTCACTACGTCCTGTCCAGTTTTATCTCTGTGAGGTTTTTGCCGAGTCACGGTAAAATGAATAAATATGGGAGGTGGGTTAGTGGTCAGGGGTCAGAGGTCAGGGGGTTAGGGTCAGACCGGGGACAGGGAGCTGCGGGTGGATGTCACTGACAACTTGTTAAACACTACACAAATAAAATGAAAACTTCACCAGAGACACTTCTGTGTTTAGAAAGAGACATGTTTGTGTCTCAATGCTAACGCTAATGCTAACTTTGAGGCATAATAAATGGTAAAACAACACAAACTGAAGTATTCTACATATAAAAACAATCGGGTAGTCTTTATTTTAATTAATTTGAAGTGTAACAGGTTGTTTATTTTATGTTTTCCGGTTTTATTTGAATAAAAGTGACTGTTAGCTTTGAGACACAGTGAGCTAGCTAGCGTGCTACTGTACACAGAGTAAATTTCCATTAATTTCTCCCATAGACTTCTGGAAAAATTCAAATATTGAGAGTTCAGAGGCATCACAGAACCAGCTACGTCTAAAAAAATCCTCTCATTATTGTGGCATTTAGCAAATAGAAATAATTTTGATAATCCTAACTGACCTAAAACAGGAAAAGATGAGTGTTAGACAGTGAGAAACAAAAGCATATGTGTCTTTTTACATTGTGTAAACTGGTTTCTGTATCAGATTAGCCCTGAGCTTTCAAACTTTTAATATAATTTTTTTTTTGAAAGTCTATGAGAAAAATGAATGAGAAATTTTGTTCACTTTGGTTAACATAAAGTGTGCCGCCATATCAACCTCCAAACTCCGAACATGTGAACAACACTAAAACTATGTTCTTGTGTTCGTCAGGGATCCTGTTCGTTCCTCCTCTGGACTGTGTCAGTGTTTTTCAAAATAACGTCTTTAACGTGAGCAACAGTGAGGTCCACAGCTGCTGTAAAGACCTCTTTAAAAGGTACGACTGATCTCAGCGTTTAACCATAACGTCGTTCCATCTTCGTGAGCTCTCTCTGAGTTCTACTTAAGTTGATTCATGCATGTTTGAGTGTTTTGTTTTCACCTTCCCCCCGTCTCCGCCCACTGCTCTGTACTAACTCACGATTATTTTAAGAAGTCGGAAAAATGGTCACAGAGCCATTTTTCAACAACAAAAGCATGTACACTTCCTGTCAACAGTTTGGACACATCCTCTCATTCAGTGTTTTTTATTTTTTATTTTTACTTCTTTCTACGTTTTATATACTCACAGAAGACGTCAAATATATGAACTAAGATATATGGAGTTATGTAGCAATGAAAAAAGGTAATTTAAAAATAAAAATGTATATTCAAATCCTCAAAGTTTCCACCCTTTGCTTTGTCGAAAAATATTTAGTAGAGTTACTTAACTTTTTTTGTTTACTACATAATTCCACATATCTTGCTTCATATATTTGATGTCCTCTGTGTGTATATAACATGTAGAAAGCAGTGAAAATAAATAAAAAAACATTTAATGAGATGGTTTGTTCAAACTTTTAACCGGTAGTGAACATAAAAATCCGCTGTTTGCGAGACTTAAATGAAACTATGCCAACTATGCAACTGTCAGATCTGCCGTTTTGAACTAGAACTCAAAGAACCAGTTTCTATCGAGTTGTTTTAGATCAATATTGCAACTTACAATGAAAAAAATATTGATCTATGTGTGTTCTTATTTAAACTAAATGCCATATACCTGAAAAAGCATCATACGTCTGTTAGTGTTGTTCTGATAAACCGTCTCCTCGTCCGCAGCACTGTCGACAATGGGACCCTCATCTTCAGCGGAATCTGGGGTAACGTCCAAAACGCCACCCTCTATTTCTCCGAATGCTGTCGCTGTTGCAGTGTTTCGTTTGAGGCTCTTTGTTACTAGAACGTTTGTGACAAAATATATTTATGATACCGCCCTATATATACAGTATATGTACATTTTAAATACACCCATCTGCGTCTGCGTTACTACAAGAATGTTTTGAGTGTTTCTGTGTTTTATTTTTGTAAAGAATTAACACTTAAAAGTTAAAGAAATGACACTTTTATTAAAAAAAACATGTTCTTGTCACTCATTCACATTCATGTACAGTATGGGTGCGTTCACACTTGCTCACACACAAGAGCAAAAATGGTGGGAAAAATGTGAGACTAAACCATAGACTGTATAAAGTGACGAGTCTGACAGCAGCAGTTACAGAGGGAGGGGCCACAGTTTCTCAAAAACAAGGTGAATCGGAGCCAGAGTCGATGGAGCCGGACGTGCGCCCATGATCACTTCAACACGGCGGCCAGCAGCTTAGCTACGTCCATTTATATATACAGTCTATGGGCTAAACCAAGACTAGAAATGGATCAAACCGAGTCTACATCGGGACTAAACTGCGCTTAAACTAGGACAAGTGTAAACGCACCCTTAGTCTCCAGCACTTCTTCTCTTCCTACACATTACACAATACTGGCATCGTCAGCTCTTAACACCAAATACATTGCAGTTCTGATCAGTCTAAAGATTCATGCAAAGTGAACTGTGGTAAAGCAAGCTGCAGAGGAACAGCTTACATATTATCTTTGTCATTTACCCAGTATCTGACCCGGGCGTTTCGGTCGGGAGCAGTCACTGTTTTGACACTCCTGAGTTTGAAGGAAGGAATAGGCAACTTCACAGACGATGCCATCAGCTCTGAGCCGTTTACACATAAGAGACACGTTTGTCTTCTCCATCCTCAGACCCAAAGCAAAACAAAGAAAACAAAGACAACAATAGGGCTAGCCAGGATGCTAACAGGTGTGAAATCACTCATTAGTGGCTTGAATGACTCTGCTAAGTATGACTCAGGCACAGGTCACACTTAGGGTAGCACAATAGACCGAGCCTACAAACAGAAACCTGTAGACAGTAGGTTTTGAGTTTCAGCGTAGTTAGCTCCTCCCTTCAGGTAGATATAAGGCAGTGTCCAGCAGTGATCTGACCACAACTGAAGAAGCGGCTTGGACGAGCAGCCAAACGTCTTCACTCCTACAGCGTTTTGTCCATTTGACAGATTTTATTTTTCTTTTGCGATGGATCAGACCTGGACGACTGAGGGGTCACACAGATATCCTCCATATGAGATAATACTGAGAGGCTTTTCACAGAAAAAACACACGACAGTCTGGCATCAGTCAAAGACGACGGCCGACTGCTGCCAAAATGCATAAGACAAATCTTACATTCACAGTATGTTTTAACAAAAAGGTTCAGTGTCTTCTCATCCTTGTGCTCAACATGATCATAATCACTAGATCTATAAAATAAATAACTTGAATCTAAAAACGTGCCGGTACAGCCTGGCGTCTCCTACCTGCCGTCTACAGTCTTGGTTTTACCGTTGGAGTTACTGTCCTCCGCCTCCTGACTCTTTCTGGGCACCTTGGGGCTCGTCCCGGCTCGTCTCTGCGAGTGTGGGCTGACGGAGCCCTTCTTCGGCAGGTGCGGACTTACGGATCCTACGCTCATTTTGCGGTTGAGCAGCGGGCTCCTGGACCCCTTCACGGACTTGAGGGGCCGCAGACCCAGCAGGCCGCAGTAGTAGTTGCACTGATGGTGAGCGAGGAACTGGTCAAACACTTCTGGAGAGCCGCGCTCGGACAGCCCCTGGTATCTGAACGGAACAAGTCAAAGGGTTAAAACGCTGACGGCCGAGTGGCACGTGCCGTCGGGCTGGAAATACTAACCCTTTGGACTTGGTCGCAACTCTGACGTTGGTAAGTTTAAAGTCGACACCTGCGGAAAGAACAGAGAGGATAATTCTACGGCAGAAGCACTTAGGGTCAGTACAGCACAACAGCTATTGGTGGGTTTCCGATGACATCACAACATTCTACAGGCCGATCATGTTTAATACAGACGGGGGCAGATAAAATTAATATTGTTAAAACGCAGCTTTTTGTTGTAACACAGAGAGTTCTTGGGTCCAGTCACTAATAGAAATGATCAGGTTCAACATTTGTGCGTCCACCTTTACCTCTGAGTTCAATGCACTTTGCCAAAAAACTCGCTCTCGCCCCCATCTGGGAGAATGACGTCATTGCATTCTAGAATTTTAAAACCACCAGTACAACAGGGCGGCCGGTCTTTACGTAGGAAGAAAAGAGCGTGGCGTTCTGTCTGTACGGAATCCTGCACGTTCAGTTTCGTGTTATATGCAACATTTTGACGTGTTCCCATGTTCTCAAGATATTATATTTTGTTTTAAATTGTTAATCGCTATGGCAACTGACCTAATCTCTCATGATTCTGAAAACACCTATTCCGCCCGTGTCATCTTCATTGTTTTAAAGGTCCTGTATTAAACAAAATGGATTCTCAAAAACATACCTGGAGCTGTGTTTTGTTTAGCTCTTTATTATCAGTTTGTCTACATGTCCAAAGCTCAAAAACGCTCTGTTCCACCTTGTGATGTCATGGAGCAATAGTTTTCAAGGTAACAGCTCCTTTTACCTTTAGTTCAGTACAGATTGGCAATTCCAGGGCTCAAATTATCCAAATGATTCTAGCGAAGGTGTATAGAGTTTAAAAACACAGTAAATGAAACAAAACACAACTCCAGGTCTGTTTGTGACGAGGAAACATTAGAACAAAGATCAGAAAACAGCGTGACGTGGGCCCTTTAAGTGGTAAACCCAGGGTCTGCTGTACCTTCTAGTCGAGTGGGCAGGAGGTTGCTGTGGGTCCACTCATAGAGCCAGTGTTGGAACGTGCAGCACTTCTGCTCCGCCTCAGAACCCCCCTTTGAGTTCAGCTTGCCCCCCGCGTCCACCCAGCAGTAGGTCTGGAAGGGCCCCTGTAGCTCCGCCTCCACCGTGGCGTACGGCACAGAGTTCGCCGGCCGGTACATCAGATACTGAGAGACCACTCTGCCAAAGTCACACAGAACATTATATTGATACTTTGCGGTGATCTACGTGCATGTCTATGGCGGAATGTTCAGTCAGTTACCATGGTGACACAATGCACCTATTAGCAAACACAGGCTAAAAATTAAAAAAAAAGTTTGAAAATTGTCTGAAAACTCAAGAAAAAAATACAAAATGGACTTAAACAGCACATTTCAGGAGCGTGTGGTCAGTCCGAGCTCATGGTCCTGTTTAGGTGTTAGGTATTTTCAACAAAAAGGTGAGAGTGACTCACTGAAAAACTGTTGGCTAATTCTAATGCTAATGCTAGCTAGCTTGTGACTGTAATGTTATTTGAGAGGGACTTGTTTAACAGCACAAATCAGCTCACCTGTTGTAGCTCCAGCTAAATCAGTTCTTCTTTTTGGATTGTGTTAAACTAAAGCTCAGATTAAAGTCTAACAAAGCCTCAGACAGAGCAGGGCCTTCAGTTAGCATCACACCCTCAGGGACAGTCCTGCTCATGCTTCTTACTCTAGAGGGGAGCCAAAGTTCTCGTTGACGCGAGCCTCAGCTGTGAAGATTTTGCAGTATTCCCGAATCATGTTCTGAACTTTACACTCCTGTGGAACCAAAACATGAAGATGGTAAAAGGTCACATTTTTATACAGCGCTTTTCCACCTTCAACTCACTCAAAGCGCTTTACATCAACGAACCACTCACCCATTCACACACACATTCATACACCAGTGCACGCAGACACTGGGGGCAAGGGGGGTTAAGTGTCTTGCCCAAGGACACAACAGCAATATTCGTCTATGGGAGCTGGAAACGCACCACCCACCTTCAGATCAGTGGATAAACACTCTACTAATTCCACACGCTACTATTTTTTAAAATATTTTATAGTGAAATCCTTAAAGTTCCCACCCTTTGCTTTGTTGAAAAATATTTAGTATTAGAGTTATTTCACTTTTTTCTTTACTACATAATTCCATATACTGTATCTTACTTCATATATTTGACGTCTGAATGTATATGAAATGTAGAAAGTAGTAAAAATTAAAAAAAACAAACTAAAAAACATTGACTGAGATGGTGTGTCCAAACTTCTGGCTGGTAGCGTATCTCCAGTTTATTAACCTTAACCCGAGCGGGAGGATTCACATGTATTTCCTAATCGCCTCTTACTTGTTTGGTGATCTCCTGGTTCCTCTCGGCCAAGTTGCTCTCCAGCTTGGTCCCATAGGGGATGGGGTTTTGGACCTTCATGATGCAGGAGCTCCCGGACTCAAAGACGGGCTCCAGTCCATAGATGACCTTCACTCTGCTGGTTTTGTGAGTCCAGCCCTCTCCCAGATGCACCGTCTCAGTCATGATCCGACCAAAGAACTTCCCCCCCCAGCTGCCCGAGTCGGCCAGGCCTCTGTTGAACAGCAGCGGGGTCATCTCGATCTCCTCTCCCACTGAAGAACACAAGAAACTCTTTAAAGGGCCCGTGTTACGCTGTTTTCTGACCGATGTTCTAATGTTCTTTACATCACAAACAGACCTGGAGTTGTGTTTTGTTTCATTCACACATGTTTAACACATAAACCCTGCAGATTTAGGCTGAGTTCTTCTCTCAAACGGAAAACACTCTGGTAGTGGACATATATTAGTTTGGTGTTTGTCTTTATGATAAACCAGATTCATGATGAACATAGTAAACATGACGCTGAATCAGTTTTCCCTAGTTTGTCATTATTACAATTTTACTTCCTGTTTAATTAATTTACAAATCGTTTTAGGTATTTTTTTTGTCAATAATCAACTATACTGTCGCCATGGCCCTGAGCTACACACCATGGAACAACGCTTCTACATCTTACACCTCCCTTTTCATATTATAGGTTCTATATTACACAAAACTGACTCTTGTAGCTTTAAGTCATGTTCTAATGTTGTTACTTTAGCCCCCAGCCTCCCCCCCCCCCAGACCCTTCCTCCAGCTGCTCCGGTGGGACCCCGAGGCGTCCCCGGCCCAGCCGAGAGACACAGTCCCTCCAGCGAGTCCTGGGTCTTCCCCGGGGCCTCTCCCGGTGGGACGTGCCCGGAGGCGTCCAGGGGGCATCCTGAACAGGCGCCCGAGCCACCTCGGCTGCTCCGCTTGACGTGGAGGAGCAGCGGCTCTACTCCGAGCTCCTCCCGTGTGACCGAGCTCCTCACCCTCTCTCTAAGGGAACGCCCAGCCACCCTGCGGAGGAAACCCATTTCGGCCGCTTGTATCCGCCATCTTGTCCTTTCGGTCATTACCCAAAGCTCGTGACCATAGGTGAGAGGAGGAACGTAGACTGACCGGTAAATCCAGAGCTAAAGTAACAACATTAGAACATGACTTAAAGCTACAAGAGTCAGTTTTGTGTAATATAGAACCTATAATATGAAAAGGGAGGTGTAAGATGTAGAAGCGTTGTCCCATGGTGTGTAGCTCAGGGCCATGGCGACAGTATAGTTGCTCATTGACAAAAAAATACCTAAAACGATTTGTAAATTAACTTACCAGGAAGTAAAATGATAATAATGGTAAACTGGGGAAAACTGATTCAGCGTCATGTTTACTATGTTCATCATGAATCTGGTTAATCATAAAGACAAACACCAAACTGATATATGTCCACTACCAGTCAAAGTTTGGACACGCCCTCTCACTCAATGTTTTTATTTATTTATTCTTAATACTTTCTACATCTTATATACACACTTTTTCACTATTTAGATTTTTTTTT
>KN474129.1:6882-18986 GCA_000787095.1 Periophthalmodon schlosseri | reverse complement strand
AACCTAATACATCCATGCTCTGGATGTCGCCTAACCTCCCTGAACCTAATACATCCATGCTCTGGATGTTGCCATTATTTCTATGACAACACGCTTCAAGCAGTCAGATAGCCCAGTAAGAAGTCTATAGCGGGTGCGGGTGGGTCGGATCCAAACACTCCTCCACTTTAATGTGGCAAGTCAGCACAATAAGCATCTCCTAAAGATTTGGACTCCTGTCTAATAAAATATACTAGGGCTGTAGATGCTTGACTTTTGCATCTATGTGTGTTTAGCTCCACAAAGAGGGCAACACTTTCCATTCACAGCTCCAAATGAAAACAGCGTAGAGAAGAGAAAAGCGCACATTGTTCTGTGCACACGGAGCCGCCACGTTATTGCTACAGTTTAAACACATCGTGTGTATAAAAGTGATGCTCCAGCAGAAAAAAACAAGTAACAGATCATAGACTACGTGTCCATAGTGCATATAGTCAGGTTCCTCATTTGGACTCACCCAGAGCACCTTCACGCTGCTCCATGCAGGCTGCTTTAGTTACAGATATTCTGCGCTGTGCTGATTCTGACATTGTTCCTCATCAAAAACTTGCCTGAAGAGGTTTTAAATGTCATCCATGCATGTTTCAGTAATTTAGCAATCTCTCTCAGGCCCTATTTGAACCCTCCTTACAGTTAGCTGTAAGATTTTGATACTCACACAAGCCTATGTTACCCATGATCCCACACCACAATTCTCCATAAATATACAAAAACATGACACAAAACTGTACACAGCAACTTCATTAAACTGATGCGATGTGCAGTAGTTTCATTAGCAAGATGCACACTGATTGTATTGTGATAGTGCTCTGAAGGGGGAGTGACTTAGCACGGAAAGAAAAGGGTGGGCAGACTCAGAGCGACAAAAACAGAAGTGAAACTTATAAACCATGTTAATACATTGTTTTTGGCGAATATAACATTTTCAAAACAATAAAAGGTAACATGGTCATCTAAATATGTTATGTGTTAACAATTAATACCCCATAGAAGTAAAATACCCCCTCTTTAATTAATAGGAAATTGACTTCAAGAAACATTGGGGGGTTTAACTGTTGAGCTCCATTGTCTAACATAAACAATACAAAATGGAAATTCAGAATAACTTGGTTTCTAAAAGTATATGACTGGAATTGTAATGTTGTTGAATGTTTTTCTTAAGCAGTGTCATATCCACCTTTATCTGACTAAGTGTCCTGACTAAGTGCTTACATTCACCAATGTGAACTTTACCATCTATCTTAGTTCAACATAGCTGTAGCCTGACTCAGCCCCTCTCTCTTTGTCCAGCTTACTGACCGAAGCCGACGCGGGGCACACAGAGTTTACAGATGAAGTATTTGAGAATGAGACTCGTTTTCCTGGCGGAGAGTGGAAACCTGCTGCAGAGTCATTCACTGATGTGGTATGACAGGATAATACTCTTTGGCACGCATACACAAACAATGACTGTAAGGGACAATATTTCAAATATCTACAGAAAGATAACAGACATAGGTATATGGCATATCTATCAACTGCAGTATTTATACAGTAACCTGACACCTTTGAACATATCATTAAGTTATATTTTATAGAATGTAAATACCACTAATGGGTATGGGTTACAATACTCTTTTTGAAAAGTTTGATTTGTTACCAGCAACCAAAATCAGGGTCAGTGGTTGGTGAAGAATTCAGTTTTGTAAAAGTACAAATAGTTACTCAAGTAAAAGTATCACATGAAAAAATCTACTTAAGTAAAAGTATTTAAGTACCCGTTTAAAAATGTACTTTAAGAGTAAAAAGTAAAAGTATTTCACACAAGTGTTGTTAATGTGTTAAAGTTTTAAATGTAGTGACATTTATTTAAAAATATACATATTTTGGTCAACTGTAGCAATATGAATAATGTCTTAATTTTTCTCATGAATTTTGTGTATTTATTTCTGTTTGCTCAAAGCAGAAGCTTGAACTCGAAAACTTTAGTCAGGATGTTACCACAAACATGGTACAAAATAACCCCTCAAATCATATGAAAAGTACTTTTTACTTTTCAGTCCAGTTAAAAAATATAGTGAAGTTGAAAGTGGAAATACTTGCTCTCAAATGTAGTGAAGTAAAAGTAAAAAGTATCCACTGTAAAATGTACTTAAGTAAACTACAGATACCTAAAAATTCTACTTAAGAACAGTACTTTACTACTTGTACTTCGTTACCTTTCAGCACTGATCAGGGTATATAGTTGGACAGACTGATTTTGGGAAATGATTTGGGAAGTTTATTTTTTAAGCCCAAAATAATTTAATCTCTGGTGATTTGCTAAATGCAACAATTTAAATAGTAGTTTCTATTAAATAATGAAAATTAAATAAAAATGTGTCTTGCAGCTCTAGTGGGACTCTTTAGTGTTATATTTATGTACAGCCAATGGCCTTTGGTTTAGCTCCACATGAAAAAAAAAATAAAAAAATTGATTATTCATTTCAATATTCAAATTTCCAGAAGCATGTGTGCGTTATCTATTAAAGTAAATATTTATTATAAATTGAGTTCCTTAGGTTTACAATAATCCAAGAAAAAGTAGATATGTTTTTGTACTTTATTTTACACATTTTATATAGAATGGAGAAAAAGCCCAAAGTTTCCGAGAGTTTGAGTGTCCACTCGGATGGGCCTGGGAAGACGAGTGGACTTTTGACACCAACAGAGCTGTGGACGAGAACGGTGAGGATTTGTGACTTTAATTACATTTGTCATATACCTATAAGTCAGTATATAAACTTATTTAAAATTCCAGGTTGGGAATACGGAGTGACCATCCCTCCCGATGACAAGCCCAAATCTTGGGTCGCAGCCGAAAAGATGTACCACGTCCATCGTCGGAGAAGACTTGTCCGGAGAAGAAAGAAGATCTCCGATAAAGTGGTGACTGCAGAGGTAACGTTTACGTAGGCAGATTACATAGGAAGATTATATAGACATATTACGGCAGAAAGATATAAAAAAATAGATAGTATCGCAAATGTTGTTTTGACAGAATTTGAATATCAATTAGATCATCCAAAATTAATTATAAATAAGTTATCAATAACGTCGAAGAGACCGAAACATCCCAAACATCTCCCAAACAAAGTAAATTTTAGGGTCCATTTACATTTTGTGATACTTGAACCAAGACATTTACAGGCACATTTTAGCACATTTTTGATATATTAGTGAAATATTGTCTGAATTAGTGTTGTCACAATACTAAAATTTCAAACTTGATTTTGATGCTAAAGAATAGAGTTGATACTCGATACTGATTTTTAATAGTCAAATGATAATTCTAAAAGCTCTTTTGTAGACAATATTGTAAATGGTAAATGGTCATGTTTTTATACAGCGCTTTTCACCCTTCAAGGCACTCAAAGCGCTTTACATCAAGGAACCACTCACCTGAGTTTTACTTCCTGCTCCTGAAGAGTGCAGACGCAGACCTTGCTTGCTCCTGCTGCTCCCTTCTTTACTTTGCTTTTTAATTATTTTACCACTTCCAGTGCTGGAAAATTTGTTTAGTTATGATTTTCTTTTAAGTAAACCAAGACTTTTAAACCAAAGCAATTCTTTCTGTGAACGCTGTTGGAACTATCAACAACAAATTAATGAGCCACAAGCACGGATATTTGTTTTAGAATCTGAAAAAGGACTTCACCAGATGCTTCCTGTGACTTCCAGTGGTAAGCAGCCCACAGTTACTTTCAGAGAAGAGGGTGAAAAAACTGTTACTTTCAACTTAAACCTGAGTGATACTGATACTGTGCAATCCAGAAGATTGCACTACACTGAAAACTTTGATCTATCCTGGAAACGAGAGGACCTGTTCAAGGGAAATGGCCCGCACCTGAGCAGAGGTGGAGTGAGAGTGCTGTCGGAGAACCTCCTCCACGCTCTGAGGCACCGGCCTGGACAGGGTCCTGTGCCAGAAACCGAGCCAATGTGTGAGCAACACCAGCAGCAGCACAACTACCACAACCATCTCCCCCAGAGAAAGAGTCACCACCAGCCTCACAACCACCTCCCCCAGTGAAGGAGTCATCACCAGCAGCACAACCATCTCCCCCAGCGAGAGATTCAGCAGCACCACCACCTTCTTGCCCAAGAGCACAACGACAGCATTCATCTCTGGGAGTTGTAATCACACCGCCAACCTGGGGGTCAGTGCATCTGACCACGATGATGTTTATGTCAAGAGTGGGATTCGAACCGCCAACCTTCAGTTCAGTGGACAAACACTCTACCAACTGCTACTGTCGCCCATACTGTTTTGTAATTTTGTAATTTTCAACACAAAATAATAGTGTTTGTTTATTATACCATGTGATCTCACACTAGTTCTGATAAAACTCAAGATGAAACTGTCTAGACAGTTATGTGATTTTTTTTTCAGTATTGATACTTGCTTAAATGAGTATCTAGTTTCAATACTAGTTTTAGTATTGATTAGTATCTGATTTTTAATATTTTTGACCCTAGTCTAAATACCGTTAGACTGTGCAAAAAAATACTGAGATATCGCCCACTCCTAAGGCAGATTTGTAGTTATAGTTTAAGATGTTTTGTTAATTAAAGTTGAATTATTTGTTACAGAGGAGAGATCCGGGGGAAGGATGGGAATACTCATCACTGATTGGCTGGAAGTTTCACAGGAAGGAACGATCTGCTGATATTTTTCGCCGGCGCCGCTGGAGGAGGAAAATGGTCCCATCTGATCGCATAGGGGCCTCTGCCATCTTTAAATTAGAGGGGGCGCTAGTGAGTAATTACACATCCACATGTTTCAGGAAAAGGTTTGATGACAAAAAGCTGAGATACACCTGACAGTAGAGGTTGGGAAAGTTACTAAGTGCTGTACCAGATTTTTACTGCCTAAAAACATGAAAAACAGAAGTAGATAATTTTAAATGGTTTGCACTGGGCCTCACTTACCTTATGCATTCCAAGCATCCTATCTATTCACTGTGATGAGTTTATAAGCACTTTCACAACTTTCTGAGACTAAAGCAGAGTTTTGCTGTCATGGTAAGGCTAACAACGTGCACTGCCTGATTATCGGACAATAAAATTCTATATAATTAGATGCAGACAGGACATAGGTGACTTATTTTGACCTCAGAAGCTGCTTATGCAATATATCTGTACTGGGGCAAGACAATTTTGCTCAAATACATCGAAAAAACTCTGGTACAGTGCCTTTAAGTAGCTTACATATTTTCCGTTTAAAGTTTAGCATTTGTTTACATTTGCAACAAGATTCAGTATTGGTAGCAGGTGATGTTTTTATCAAGTTAGATCAGTATAAACATGTACAAATTCATCAGCTTTATTTAAATTAGGGATGCGTGATACAGCTTTTTCAGATACCGATATCAATACTTTGACTTTAAGTATCTGTCGATACCCAATATTAACCAATGTAGGGACGGAAAATGCCACTTCTTTCCTTAAAACACAGTGTGCTTATTACACAACAGATGCAATTGTGTTATGCAACTTATTTATCCTTCAAATCTCTACTGAACAGCTTCGTTCATACGTTCTAGGACATCAGCCTGTAAATAGTCTTATTACATCCAATTAAAGGCCCAACCAGGATATCGGCTCAACTGATATCATGGAACCAACATCCGCTCCAGCAAATTTGTCAGTATCGGCACTGATATTCGATACCAGTATCGGTGCATCCCTAATTTAAATGTCAGGAAAGTGTTTCTTAGTATGAAACTATAAAGAAATGTGTGTTATCCTCACACAACAGACAAATTCATGACTGAAAAATTATAATTTGTAATCTTACCAGTGCTGTATTGTTGAAAAGATGTAGTTGGGTAGTCACAGCAACCATATTTCATTATGCCCTCTGACTCATATCCTCATTTCAACAGTATTCCTTTATGTGTCCTCCCCAGCAGATGTTAGGAAATACCTATAAATATCTAAAAGTTAACAGTTCTGCATTGTAACATGAGTAACCCATTGAGTAACTCATCAAAGAAATGTGGGCCTAGAGTTTAATTTGCTTGACTGTGTTCACAGGGGGTTGATGTGGACGAAAAGACCAGCAAAACTGATGGTGCCAAGAGCTTTGGTGCCAACACGCCCACAGTTTCCTGCCACTTTAGCCGTAAGTGCAAGGGACATTCCTGATTTTGATTAAAAGCTGTTTGCTCTTAAAACATTTCCTGACTGATAAAGCAACGTCATGTAATTACAGCTTTCATTTAAAGGGATATGGACAAGTTCATTGCTTAATAAAAGTGTGCTCAAATGTTGTTTAGGCTCCCACCGCTATCATCTGAGAGTGTACGTGTATCAAGCCAGGAATCTGTGTGCCATGGATAAAGATAGCTTTTCTGGTATGATTATTTTGTTTTTTGGAAAATTATGAGGTAAATTCTCTATAGATATTGTAGAATTTGATGTCATATAGTCTCAGATGGAAAGCTGGGAACGAAATGACCAAATTGAAAATCCACCAAGTCCTTACCTCACTTAACCATTTTTTCATCCAGAATTGGGTACACAGTTTTGCCATATTAAAGGCTCTATACCTGTTTTTTACTGTCTTAAAACATGAAAAACAGAACTGGTTCATTTTTAATGGTTTACAGTGGTCCAAAGTTATTGTTCACTTACCTCAAGTATTCTGACCGTGGTGAGTGCTTTTAACAACTCAGAGTTTTGCCATGACGGTAAAGCTAACAGCACTTAGCATGCTTACGTGCACTTCCTGATTATTGGACAATGAAACACTTTCTAATTAGATGCAGATAGCATGCAGTGGACATATTCAGACCTCAAAAGCTGCTTATATGATGCTGAAATGCAAATACAAATGAACATTTGTGATACAATACACACTTTTTATGTGAATAAGCCCAATATTTACATAAAAATTCATCATAAACCAGGTCAAAACATCTGCATTGTAAAATGGACACTTTAGAGTGTCATTATGTGACGTGAACCCAGCCTATTATCAGTTTGAGACCCAATTTTATTTAAAAATATAGTTTAATTTTACTTTGAAATATCAGTTCTTTGCATGTTATTATAAATGTGTAGCTAAAACTAAATGCATGAAATAAGGTAACAACGATCCATCTGAGAATCATTGAAGTACACAGATTAGCTTGAATGCTAAATGCTTGTTGTTCTTCATATCAGATCCCTATGCACACGTGTCGTTTCTCCATGTGAGCAAGACTACAGAGGTGATCAGAGCCACTCTAAACCCAACCTGGGACCAGACACTCATCTTTGAAGACATTGAAATCTACGGAGACCCCCAGACTGTCGTAGACAACCCCCCCGATGTGGTCCTGGAACTGTATGATAGTGACCAAGTGGTATGTGATTTCACTTACAATGATTTCACGTACAATTAGGGCTATTTTCGATCTTGTCTGATCTCGGAAGCTAAGCAGGGTTGGACGTGGTTAGTACTTTGATGGGAAACCGCTGCGAATACCAGGTGTCACAGTGGTGCAGCAGTGGCTCAAGTCCATACTTTTGTCTTTAGGCAAGACAGTTCACCCACAGCAGCAGCTAATCATGAATAATGTAATATAAAGTGTTATATAAATAAAATGCATTATTATACTGCTTCAGACAAAGTTATAATAAGTTGTTATATTCAGGACCACCCTATGTAACTGAAAAAGTATCCCTGAAGTATAATCATCTCATTAAACCCTTTCCTTTATTAATTTCCTGTTCTCTCTCGCCCAGGGTAAAGATGAGCCCATGGGCCGCTGCACGTGCCCCCCGGTGGTGAAGTTGAACCCGGCTGTGGCTGTGTCTCCAAAGTTGCTGTGGTTCCCTGTGGTGAAGAAGGGACGTGGCGCTGGGGAGGTCCTAGTGGCTGCAGAGCTCTTACTCAAAGACATGGTACGGGACTGTGGATATTTAAAGGCCCCATAATATCATGTTTTCTGATCTCTGTTATAATGTTGTTTCCTCATCACAAACAGACCTGGAGTTGTGTTTTGTTTCATTCACACATGTTTAACACACAAACCCTGCATATTTAGGCTGAGTTCTTCTCTCAAACAGAAAACACTCTGTTCCACCTTGTGATGTCATGTGGTCCAATGCTTTAAACTCAATACACCTTCACTAGAATCATTTGGAATTCAGCCGTGGAATTTTCAATTTCTACCAAAAAAAAAAAAAGTAAAAAGTAGCTGTTGATTTGAAAACTACCGCTTCATGACATCACAAGGTGGAACAGAGTGTTTTCTGTTTGAGAGAAGAACTCAGCCTAAATATGCAGGGTTTGTGTGTTAAACATGTGTGAATGAAACAAAACACAACTCTGGGTTTATTTTTGAGGAGGTAACAGCATTATAACATAGCTCAATGCTTCCAATTTTGCATAATATAGGACCTTTAAGGCTGTGTTCACTCTTGGTCCTAGTTTAGTCCTGATATAGATGTGATTTTGGCCAAGTCTAGTCCAATTATTGTAATGTAATTTATAGTTTTATACTAGTTTTGTATTTTTGCTTTTTCCACTAAAATTATTACTTGATTATGTACCAGATTTTATCATGTAATAACATAACGTTTGTTTTGCCTCAGTACAGGTATATTTTAAAAGCCGCTCTTAGGGTCAAAATTAGACCAATCTGTGCTGTCTGCATCTAATTATGAAGCATTTTTATAGTCCATGAAGCAGGAAGTAAGGCTGGTGCGCTGTTAGCGTTCTAGTTGTTGATAGCATTACAGTGATGGAGCCTCTGAAAGGTATGAAAAGCGCTTATAAAGTCGTGGTGAATCATTAAGATGCTGAATGAAGATAATAAAAATCTGGTGTCTTTAAAGCCCACTGGCAACTTAACCAATTGACTACACTATTTTTATTTTTTCCAGCTAATAAATGAATATAGCAATAACACATAGTAAAGATCTTTCCTGTTCATTGTAGACAGATGACAGCAATATGCCCCTGGTCCCTGCTCGTCGAGGGGAGTCGCTCTACATGGTTCCACAAGGGATCAGGCCTGTGGTCCAACTCACCGCCATTGAGGTACAGTTACAGATGTTTGAGAAATGATTAGACAAGACCAAGGTGTGATATGGTTTTTATATGCTTTGTATTTACCTGCTTTCTATTGTTCTATGTTGTAAGGTGTTGACTTGGGGCTTGAGGAACATGAAGAACTACCAGCTGGCCACAGTCTCCTCTCCAAGTCTGGTAGTGGAATGTGGTGGTGAAATTGTACAAACTGCTGTCATCAAGAACTTCAAGAAGAACCCCAACTTTCCTGGATCAGTGTTGATGCTAAAAGTGGTATTTGTGTTTATATTTATTTTCTTGAATACTTTATGAAAACGTGAGTCCGGTCACCGGCGAATCTCAGCATTTTCAAATGAGCGTGATTGACAGGTGGATTAGCCAATCGACAGGCATGGTCTGTCCATATTGGAAAAAATAGAGGGAAAAAATGTTACAGGGGCCTGAAAAACATCGCGGATTTCTGCAGAATCAATGAGCGAAGCACTAAACTCTATATGTAAATCATAGGGGACCAATGAGCTCCTTCGTTTTGCATGTGTCACTCAAAAAACTGATCTGATTGCACGATCATATTTGACCAGACTTGAGACGCAACTGAGGATGTAATGACCACACTGATATCAATCTGTATAAAAAATCCAGAGAGATATCATTCCAGACTTGTCAGGCAGACAAATTTACCTAGTTTGAACTAAAACTGCCAAAATGACTAGGAACAGTAGATAATTCTTATATACCGTATACACAGTTTAGTAACAAAAAAAGTGGATTTAATGTTTAGCTCTGTTTTAAATACTGTGGTTTTGTTATATATTTGTTGCCTTCTAGCTCCTACCCAAAGAGGACATGTACACTCCTCCAATTGTGCTGAAAGTCATAGACCACCGTCCGTTTGGCAGAAAACCAGTGGTGGGTCAGTGCACCATTGGCTGCCTGGAGGAGTTCCGCTGTGACCCGTACCGCGTAAACAACGAGGTCATGTCTGCTCGAGGTAAAAAAACACCTTTAAGCTTTATAGAATACACCTTTTATAGTACTTATATAGTATAGTATTGAACTGCTGTGTATTTTTGCAGTGGAAATGATAGCTGCATCACGTGGGGATGTTGTCATTAACATCGAAGAGAGATCTATTGTGAAAACTGAGGTAAATAATACAAAAGATGTGGACTTTAACATTTCAGTTTAGGTATACTTAGTTTTATTACAAATGTTCTTTTCTTTTCATTATAGGTTCAAAAAGAACAGGTAAGAGTTTTAAAATAATTGGACACGGAACAATGGAAAAAAGGGCCCTTTTATCTGACAATATTAAATGCCCAGACTTGGACTAAAGAAAAAATTATAATTCAATATATGTTTTTTACCTGTTGTCTAAAATGCAATAATTTATTGTACTGTGCCATATAATACTAGACTTTAGTATGCAACGAACAAAAAGGACCAACAAAAATACAATGTTCAATTTCATAATTCCTCTTGTTATTTTCACACAGGCGGAGGAGACAGTGGACTGGTGGAGTAAGTTCTTTGCCTCAGTTGGACAGCAAGAAAAATGTGGGCCCTATCTTAAGAAAGGATATGATTCTCTACAGGTACGGACATGCCCAAGCAGTGCAGTGTGATATTAGAGTTACATAAAACCAAAAAACTTGATCTGACTTTACCTTTCATGGAAGAGAATGCTGGTTAATTTATTCAAAGTGTATTTCCAGGAAGTTGATCAATATGCTACAACATGATATATATGATACACACTTCGAAACATTTTTTAAAGGTGCCCTATGTAGCTTATTGTTGAAGGTCTGCCACTTGCTTGTTTCCATGGAAAATACTGTTTTGCCTGGAATGTTCCACAGTATGACAATAACCCTCTCTATCTCCATGGAGATAAGCAGGTGATGCCATCAGGCCAAGTTACAGGTCAGCTCTGTGGAGGAGAGACCCTATTACTCCCAGTAAGAATGCATGTTTTTCAAGGGATTTTTTAACCTTGCAGAGCAAGATGGATTCTCGTGATATTTGTGAGTTCACAAACTTACGAGAATCCATCTTGACATACTCCTGCTGTGAGGTTCAAATTTGTCCAGCGACGGGCGGACCAATGACAGAGCAGCATTGAGGTTTGTGTGGAAGTCACAGGCGAAGTGCCCAAGTGAACCAAAACAAACATGGTGATGCCAACAGACGTACTTCAGTCTATTTTAATTTTTTAGTCTTTAAAATTCTAAACAAAACCTCAGATGTCTATTTGAGCTCCCCGTGGTTTCAGGTGTATGACCGTGAGCTGGAGGAAGTGGCCGAGTTTCAGAATCTCACCGATTTCTGCTGCACATACAAACTGCAGCGTGGTAAGACTGACGATGAGGAGGAGGATCCAACTGTGGTTGGAGAGTTCAAGGTACATTTACAATTAAAAGACATTATAACCATTTGTGCTTAGTATATGGGGTCCTTACAGTTCTTTTAGTGTGCTTTGTCTGCCCTCTGGTGGATGATAGGGGTCAGGTATTGTAATGTAGTTCCACTTGGCGGATTATATAGAGCCCCATTCAAAGGACATCTTCACCATTGTACCTATGTATTTGTAGATCTAATTCTTGACTATCTTAGTCCGAAGTAGACAACAGGCAGGCAGAACAATAACAAAAATAGATAATAAGACAATAATTGGATCTTAGATTGGGCTATTTAATGACACTTTAAGTACTATTGAGTAAATGAATGAATAATGTTATGAAGTAAGGTGAGTGCATGGTTTAAATTGGATCATGGGGTAGGACAACAGCAAAAAGGAGAAGTTAATGAGTGAGTTAACTGAAGATTTGGTATGTTTTTGTATTTATATGCAAAACGGCAGATTATAATCATGATTCACAAATTTAATCTGTCTTCATATAAATACATTGCTTTGTAGTACTTTCTTCTGCATAAATAGTATTTTTTGCACTTGTAGTCTTGTGAGTGCAGTTCTGGTCAGATAGAGATAGTAGGTAATAATTTTGAGAGCTTTTGCATGTCC
>KN474128.1:8175-34917 GCA_000787095.1 Periophthalmodon schlosseri | reverse complement strand
TTGTGGCCCCCCTGTCAGCCCCTGTCAGCCCCTGCCAGTCCCTGTCAGCCGAACAGGAGCTGTTTGTGATTACATTGCATTCTACGAGAAAATTCCTTTCGGGACAGGAGGGATTTTTTTCGTTGTAGTACCAATGAGAGGCCACTAGTCCAACTCTCGTCAGCTCTAAGCAGCAATACACTGCCAGTTATTTTAATAGAGCCATGGTTAAACACTACACAAATAAATCACTGCTAACGCTAATGCTAATTTTGAGGCATAATAAATATTAAAACAGCGCCACAAACTGAAGTATTCTACACATAAAATAGTCAAGTTGTCTTTATTTTATTTTATTTGAATTTTAATATCACAGAGCCTATTGTAAAGCAGTCAGACTAGGAGTTTGGTTACGTATGTTGTAAAAAAAAAAAAAAAGCAAAAAAAAAAAAACGGTAGTACTGGAGTGACTCAGTATTGTGCAGTTGTAGTAGCAGTTGTGTTTTCTGGTCCTGAGGAGCTGAGACTCGTGACTCGCCTCGTGTCTTTGGGACCAGAGAATTTTACAACTCTGTACCATCTTTCTCATCTGCGTGAGGCATCCTAACACAGGCACTTAAAAAGATATTACTCCGATAAAACCATCACTGTAGAATCCGTAAGTGTAGTAGCACAGTCTTAACATGTTATACTTACTTAAAATACTCGTAAGATTGACCATATTTTTCTCAAACCTCAATTATTAGTACTTTATAGGTTTACAAATGTGTGAAATGCCCAATTAATAGTTCTTATATTTTTAGTATTTCTTTTTCTTTGTCAAATTCTTTTTTTAATAATGTCCTACTGACCTACACAGAATAGGCTCTGTGCATAACGGCGCCCGGCAACCTCACTGTTAGCGTCACTACTTCCTGTCCAATTTTATCTCTGAGGTTTTTGCCGAGTCGCGCTAAAATGAGTGAATGAATATTTAAAGATCATGCAGTGGACGGGGAGCTGCGGGTGGATGTCAATACACAAATAAAATTACTACTTTTGTGTTTAGAAAAACGGATATTTGTGTCTCTGTGCTAACGCTAATGCTAATTTTGTGGCATAATAAATATTAAAACAACGCAAACTGACGTAGTCGACATATAAAATAATTGGGTGGCTTTTATTATAATTAATTTGAATTTTAATGTTTTTTTTATTTCATGTTTTCCAATTTTAGTACTGTTAGCTTTGAGACACAGTGAGCTAGCTAGCGCGCTACTGTGCACAGAGCCTATTGTAAAGCAGTCAGAATAAATCCTTTGTAACTGTACTAAACAAATAAATTGACTTAACTAATAGAGCCATTAAATATATTCTCTTTTTTTAATGCTGTAGGCTACAGAATTATTCACCACGGCCGCCTACTGCTCACAACCTTTGAAGTAAACCTAAGCTAATTATAAATAAACATGTAACTGCCCAGACAAATCATTACCTGCTGGCACAGAGCTGTTGAAGTCAATCCACAAATACGTATCACACCTGTCTTATTATTCATCACTTAATCACATTTGTTTCTAACGTTTCCAGGGTAATAACGACGAGGAGTCTGTGAAAAGCGTGCTGACGTCTCCGGAAAACCGTATTCTGGTGAAGCGGATGTTGATCAAATGCGCCGACATCTCCAACCCCTGTCGACCTCAGGAGCTGTGCATCGAGTGGGCCGGCCGCATCTCCGAAGAGTATTTTGCACAGGTGAAAAAAAGAGATAATAGTGTTTGTCTCTGGTAGAAAACTCACACGTTGTCTTTCTTTTCATGCTGTTTCTACGGAGCTCAACAGTGACAACCTGCCCAACTTTGGGAAGTCAACTTTCCATTTGTTTTTCCCATAGACTTTCTGGGAGAATGAATGTTAAAAGTTTGAAAGCTCAGGGCTAATCAGCTTTGTAGTAACTAACAACAACAAGACGTATAATTTTATGTAAAATCTGATTTTGAAACTTAATAAACTGCTAAGTTATTAAAACATTTAGCTGAATCTTGGGTTTTAAATGTCCTTTATGGACTTAAAACAAACGTTAGCCGATTAGCCTCCCTTATGCCTTCAAACTCTTGATATTAGAAATTTTCGAAAAGTCTTTGGGAAAATGAACATTTCCTTCTGGAACCAGGGGGTGGCGCTCACTGTTGAGCTCCATTGGGACAGGACAAGCTTATGCACACGTGAGGAAAATGATCTTGTTGTGATATTTTTAGTGTTATGTTAATTGCTTTGGACAAAAAAACGGTTGACGCTGTTGAGTTTTAATTTCTTGAAAAGCCGGAGTTCCAAAAAGCAGTTTATACAATGACAAATAAGAAAAGAAAACAAAATTTATCTGGAAATTGTTAGGACGCTAGTGTCTATAGAACAGTCCGACGGCTACCGACACTCGTAGCTATTTTGCCATCCCTGCTGATTTTCATGGTAATGCATGAAAAACCTGCAATATCAAACGTTTCTGAACCTTTGGTGCTATGAAATACTAAAGGCATTATTTTTATTCTTGTTTTGGCTAAAATTGTGCACTTTTTACTGCCAACAAGTCAACTAACCTAAACAATGTCCCTAACCTTAACAGTAACCTGGCGTGTTCCTAAAACTAACCATTTTTACTAACCTTAGTGCAGATGACAGGTTGGACTACTAATTTCACTAAAACACAGTTAACATAATTATAGTTTTATCTTTTTTGTTTATAATTTTACTCCGTGGTTGGACATGGGAGCAGATATGACATGAAGACCTGCCGTATGCACAGTGATGGGAACAATACTTACAGAATACTGAGTACAATACGGTACATGGTCCAATCAGAGTACTGTATTCTGAATACTTAGAATACTTTCACGCAGAGTTGCATTTAAATTATAGTGTAAAGACGCAACACGGGATTAAAAATAGGTTTTTGTTTGTTTCACCATTTGTTCTGAGAAGGAAAAACCACACTTGTACGCACCACAAGAGCAGTGTTATTTATTATATGCAGTTTGAAGCCTAAACTGTGTGAAAGTAACTGTACTCTGAATACCACCAAAAGAAAAAGTAAATACAGTTACTCAGAATTAGTATTCAGAACTCGTATTCTTGGCACATGTGTTCAATTACTGTATTTTCCGGAGTATAAGTCGCTCCGGAGTATAAGTCGCACCAGACAAAAAATGCATAATAATGAAGAAAAAACATATATAAGTCGCACTGGACTATAAGTCGCATTTTTTGGGGAAATTTATTTTACAAAATCCGAGACCAAGAACAGACATTTTATCTTTAAAGGCAAGTTAAAATAATAACAATAAAATAGAGAACAACAGGCTGAATAGCAGCACATCACGCTAACGTAACACATTTATATTTATTCAGCTACATGAAGCACAGACAACGAACTGAACACGTGTCTGGTGTGTTAACGTAAGATATTAACAGTTAATCAGACTAAAGCATAAAAATAAGATAACACGTTTACCAAACTCTTGATCTCACTCCAAATCACTAAATCCATTGAATTCTTCATCCTCGGTGTTGCAACTCTGGAGGTAGATGAAGCGCTGCGTAGTAAATACTGGTACAAGCCTAATTAATAATTTCACATATAAGTCGCATCTGAGTATAAGTCGCACCCCTGGCCAAACTATGAAAAAAGCGCGACTTATAATCTGGAAAATACGGTACTTCCCAACACTGCATATGCACTTTAACCATTATCAACCCTGTTTCTAAATCTAACCTTAACCAGTTTGACAAATGAGCTACACTATTGTCAAAAAATAGCATTTCAACTGTACCTTATTAAATCTCACCAAGTCGACGAAGACAAAGCGGCTGTCGTTCCTGTTGTTAACTTTGTGTAATTAATGACCAAACTCATCATTTATTTTCATGTGTAACTTTTTATCCATGTCCAACACAATAACGGTGAGAGTTGAGAACCGTCACACGCCAAAGTAAACGATGTTCTTATGTTTGGACAGACGGACGAGGAGAAGAGACAAGGTTTGCCGGTGGTCATGCCGGTGTTCGACAGAAACACCTGTAGCATCCCGAAGTCCCAGATTTCCTTCATAGACTATTTCATCACAGACATGTTCGACGCATGGGATGGTGAGTCTGTACAGTGTTTTTTAGCTCGTAGGTTCTTTTTGGCATGTTTAAATGTGAAAGGAAGGAGGAAGCAAATCGGTGAGACAGGATTTCTTACCACAAACATTACAAATTTCTACCTAACACATGAACTTACTTAGATAAGACTTGAAAACTTGGTGCATATAATAGACACAGACATTTCATAATTGTCTGGTTATTTCTAGACAAAACTGATTTGTACTTAAATATTCTTTAAACGTGCTCTGTGGAACTTTTCTGCCACCTGCTTGTCTCCATAGAGATGTTATTTCTTTGCCTGGAATGTTCCACATTTTGTTTTTACCCATCTTACATTTATTCAATTACAGGTGTTTTTTACGCACAAAAATACCCTAAAACTTACATTATTAGTTGGAAGGAGGTCTCCTTGCCACAGATCTAACCTGAAAATTCACCTGCATGTCCTCTTTGAGATGGATAAGTTTAATGCTGCGCTGTGGAACATTCCAGCCAAAGCGATAACATGTCATGGAGATAAGCAGCTAAGTGACCCCCCACCAGAAAAGTGACATAGTGCATCTTTTAAGTGTGATTTAAACAAATAACAAATAACCCTAACACATTGTTGATAAGCTTATTTTGTACTTGAATACTTGGTACATAGAACAGAGGGGCAACAGTACCTTAGCTGGTAGAGTCCACTGAAGGTTTATTTTTATTTATTTATTTATTTATTCCGAGCACATGTATCAAGGACACTTAATGCACATTTCACAATTTTTTTTTTTCCTTATTTAAGCTCGAAAAGGAGTGGGAAGAAGAAAACTTATTAAATCCCACCCCTATCTTCCATTAGGACATAACTTAAACGCTTGGTTGGCGGTTCAAATCCTGCTCTCGACATAAACATCATTGGTTGAACGGTCAGATCACAGGTTGGCGGTGTGATTCCAGCTCCCACAGATGAATGCTGTCACTTGCCGTGTCTCAATTCGACGGTTGCACACTTTGAAGGGCCGTCTGTGCGCTTACGTCACGTCGCCTCGCAACCGTGACGGCCGCTGACTAATGAGCTGAACGTTTAAAATGGACTCAGAAATAATTACAGTTTTATTTTTTTTATTTATTATTTGTATTTAAAAGTGTGTTCCAAACCGGACGACAAATCAGTAGCGGCCGCGGACTCCATTTTCTCCCGTAGAAGAAGTCACGCGCGGCGCATGATGGGATATAGAAGTGCGTGAAGTCTGCTCGGACGCGCGCTTCGTTCACGGCCGATCTCCGTGGAAACGCAGGGCGCATCTATCGGCCGCAGTCGTGGGCTGCGTGAAATGGGGCGGGCCTTGTCGCGCCGGAAGTGACGTAAGTGCTCTTCAAACGCGGCCGACGAAGTGTGCAACCGTCGAATAGAGACACGGCATTTGTGTCCTTGGGCAAGACGCTTAACCCACGTCGCCCCCAGTGGTGTATGAATGTAATATTGTAATATAAAAGTGTAATATAAAAAATGTGATCATTGACCGTAGGTGGTACATGAGACATCTAATAACGTCCCAGGTTTATTCCCGCCCGAGCCGAGGATGTAAATGTGAACTTAAATGCTCTTTAAATCAAACAGAAAGTGATCTACCTAAAATCTAACTATACGTACAATCGTTTAGCTTTTGCAGACCTCCCGAACCTCATGC
This sequence comes from Periophthalmodon schlosseri, assembly GCA_000787095.1. NCBI lineage: Eukaryota > Metazoa > Chordata > Actinopteri > Gobiiformes > Gobiidae > Periophthalmodon > Periophthalmodon schlosseri. The sequence continues at coordinate 29,146 of KN474128.1, read as the reverse complement.
AGCACTTGGACAACAACTTCAAGTACTGGAAAGGGCTGGATGAGAGGAAGCTCCACAGCCTGAGACCGCCCCCCGAGTAGGACCTGTCTGCGGTGTCTTCAAACCGGACAGCGCTCCGACGGATCCTGTCCCGTGAGAGAGAGAGAGAAAGAGAGAAAGAGAGGGGGAAGGGGGGCGTCTCTCTCTCCCCCTCCTCCCCGACCCTCGCCAGCCAAAACCCGGGTCACTTCGCCTCTACGCTCCTGCCTTGGTAGCAGTACTGTATCCGTCCATATGGCAAACGCAGAAGGACAAGTACGTGGGGATTGTGCAAAGGGACACACTGAATCCTTAATAAGACTAAATATAAATGCCTGCTTCTAGAGGCATCTGTAGCTGGAGACTGGGTGAGGGTCCCTACATATTGGCCTTGGGAAAAATCCTCTCTCTTCCCCCACATAGACTCTCTTGCGCAGAGCTGAACAGTTTCCAGTGGGGAGGTGGATGCCGAGTGGGTGTGAATTCACTCAGGTTAACTCTTGTGATCGAAAAATACGCCGGACTGCCCCTGATTTGAAAAATGAACACTCCTATTTTCGTTTTGTTTTCGTTTTGTTTTTTTGTTTTGGCAATATTTTTGTGTCCTTCCGAAGCATACGAAACGTAGCTGTAACTCCACGTCACAGCTGCGTGTCTCTTTCTGTTGAGTGGGTAGCTTATATTATCGCTAAGAGACACACGATCACGATTTTCTTAGATATTTAGTTGGAAATTTAAAAGTCAGAGAAGCCAAAGTTAATTATGGAAAATATAATGAAAAAAAATCTAAATTATTATTATTAAAACAGAGCATTACCATATTATTATTTTCGTATCAAAAAACACTCAAAGTTTGAATGGACACTTTTCTATTGCACTGTAAGAGTGGAAGCGTCTCAGAGATTTGCCTAAGGATACGGGATGTTGTGTTGGAAATAAGCTTCTTTTTTTTTTTTCCTTTTCGTTTCGTTAAATCAGGAGTTTGTGTGTGTGTGAATGGCGGGTGGGTGCGTAATCATAGTTGCAACGATCCCTTATGACTTTTTTGGTTTAAAAACTGTCAAAGAACCTTCTCGACATTTGAACAACAGCAAGAAGATGAAGACGAAAAAAATATATATGTGAAGAAAAAAAAAAAACATTTTGGACTTGAAATTTTTTTCTCCCAGAAATTTTTGTATCTGGTTTATCCTACTGAAAAGACTGCCTTATTTTATACAATATTTATACACTACATCCCACTGTGCAACCGCTAAGGACATCTGGAGTTTTTATTAGTCCAAAGGTTATGATCAAGCAAATCTCAATATTTTTATATAGGCAATGAATTTTACACTGGAATCGCAGCAGAGTGAGATCAACCATCGTAGCTCTCTGGATACTTTGGTATTCAGAAAGCAATATGGTGAAGAAATTTCTGATGTTGTCTATCACTGTTATCGAGGCCTCCTTTTGATAAGTTTAATCAGTTCAATTTTTGGGCCAATATCTTTATGCACAGAGCCAGGGAGCAGCTTTTTGTTGGAGTCGGAGGTTGGTTTCAGATTAGGATACTAATATATGTTAAAGATTGTTGCTTATTAAGATTATTTTCTCTTTAAACAGTATATAAATGCCATCACAGCTAAGCAAATGGTGGTAAATGAAAAGACCATAGTTATATCTTTATTTCTCTCCTAAGACAGAACTGTATACACTCAATCAGGGGATCTGTTTGTTCCTTCTTCTGATTCACATCTTGGTCTGAAGGCACGGAAAAAATAGAAACTATTCAATGAAGAATAAAATAATGTCAGTTATTTGTCTGTCTTGTTTGTGTTTGAAATCTCTGACTCCTCCTTTCACTGCTTTAGAGAAACGTTTGCGTTGTAGTAAGTGTCTTATTTTCTACCAGAAGATTTATGTTAAGTGTCAGATGCCCATATTTCTCTCACAACACTCGCTCATGGAAAAACATAAGACTGTAAGTTCGAATGGGCCTTTAAAACATTTTCTAAAAATTAGGCAGTGGTGGAACGTAACAAAGTAAAAGTAGTGAAGTACTGTACTTTTTAAGGAATCTGTATTTTCCTTAAGTCAGTTTTAAAGTGGATACTTTTACTTTTACTTCACTACATTTGAGAGCAGTATCTGTACTTTCTCCTCCATTACATTTATGAACAGGACTGAAAAATAAAAGTGTTTTTATTATTGTTGAGACCTGCTGAAAAGGCTGAGGGTTTATTTTTTAACAAAAATATACAGATAAAAACAGCAAGGAAAAAATATCAATTCCATTGTTTTTGTTGAACAAAATTCAGCACAAATCTTTATCAATTCCATTCGTTTGAAGCTTTATTACATCTGAAAATATGTGCAAAATACTTCTGCTTTTTACTCTAAGTAATAATTAAATAAGTTAATTTTTAAACAGGCTCTTTAATACTTTTACTTAAGTCGATTTTTTTCATGTGATTCTTTTACTTGAGTATTTTTTTTTACTCCAGGATCTGTATTTTTACTTAAGTAACAAAACTGAGTACTTCTTCCACCACTGAAGTAAGGCTATATAAATAAATATATAAATAGTATAAACTACGTAACAGGTGTGTTATCTTGCTACCAATATAACTATAAAAGTCTCTAACTTCCATTATCCTACTAAAAGTCTTTCATCATTATAAACCAAAAAGCAATTCAATTTAGGCTTATTCTTAAAGATGCATTATGTATTTTTTCTGATATAGTGTCCTGCACCTGCTTTCCCAGGATTGTTCCACATTATGGCATTAAACCAGGTCACATCTGTGAAGAGAAGCAAACCCATAGAAAGAATACATGTTTTAGGGCACTTTTTTAGCAATAAAAACATCTTGAATGATGCCAGATTGTAGAGTACAGTAATTATTTCAAAATATTTTTCAAAACAATAAGAAAAACTAAGAATAACTAAGAAAACATGTAATTACACAATATGTTATACACGACCATTATGTAAACAGTGTAGGCCCTCTGCTGTTTCTTCAAATGCTTTTTTTTTTTTTTTTCTAGAAACAGTCTGACACTCAAGACTCAACTTTAAATGTGTTTTGTTTTCTACAGACTCCAGTTGAAATAGTTTTTGACTTATCAAATGCATTTTATTGATTCACTGAAGAAAAAAAAAAAAAAATCAAAAACGAGGCCCTGGTGGTTACCATGGAGGAGGTGGTTACGTAACACAAATACGGCTCATACGTCACATCCGCTCTTCACCGGACGCAGATCATCGATGGATTTTGTCTTTCGATTTCTTTACTAGCAGCTCTTAAACAAAATTATTCATACAGTTTTTGTGGAGTGGTGCTATGTCTTGGGGGATGACGGGTCAAACGCCGTGAGTAGTTTTCTTTTTTGTAGATTTTGAAATAAAAGGCTAAACATCAACTATGCTGTGTGCCTTGATTTCTATGGCTATGTGCAAAGCTAGTTAGCTTAGCTGCTAACTTAGCCGCACAGATTAGCTTTGTAGGCCGACTGATAAAACAAACATTTGAGACCCAAAATGGATTGTGAGGCACTTAAACGTGTAACTCATTAGCCAAATTAGCATTTGTGAACAATTAACTAGTTAAAATGTGACCCAAAGTTCAAGCTAACGTGCTATGTGAGTTAGCCCAACACAGAAAACTGCTAACGCTAACTTCGGATCAATGTGGGACTAACAAAAGGCAGCCTTGACCTGCCTGCACGAAGTGTGTGTAGCTGCTGCCAAACTAAATAACAATTTATACGCACACGAGAGTTTATAGATGCAAGATTTGATTGTCATATCATAGAAAAACAACCAAGTTACGTTAGAGCATCAAACACTGCAGAGTTTAGATCTAAAGTGCAATACTATATAACTCTTTGTCTTGCTTGAACGGATAAAAATGTATAGTTGGGTTGTTTTTCAATGGAGGTTAAGAAAGTGAAGCAAAATAAGACCATGTTGCTTCACCGATACCCACCTCCTACATTAAAGCGCGGACAGAACACCTTTGGTCAATAAGAACGAGCCTTGGGTTACTTCCTCTGCTTACAAACACTTCCATTTATTTTACACTTGAATATAAGTTTGAAAGATCCATGTTAACGTGTAGCGATATGTGTTTTTGTTGTTGTAGGTGCCTAAACAGTCGCTGGGACAAGCCTGCTCAGAGTATTAATAATGCGACTCCAAACAGCGCAGTGTCCCCGTCAGCACAAACGGGAGATGGAGCCGTCTCTGCGGGGGGAGTGGAGAAGGCAGCTGCCATGGCCGCTAAAATAAACGCCATGCTGATGGCCAAAGGAAAACTCATGACCCCTCCTCCCTTATTAGCAAAGGTGCTGGTCTTATTATTAGCTTTTGGTATTAACTTATGCATAGGGGTGTTATGTCAAGATATTAAAGTTTAGTCTTACAATTTTTTCTAAAAAGAGATTAGTCATGTTGCCGCCTTCATAAAATCAAGCTTTCTGAGTTTGAAAAGTAAAGTTAATGTTGTATAAATGCCCATAAAGCACTTTACAGTTGTTTTTTGCATTGTAATTGGAACAGAGTTATGTATTTTTTATATTATTTGCTATTCAACATACTTTATTTGTAGAAAATTATGTGCTCATGTGTTACGTTATGGTTTATTTCAGAAACCACCTGTTGTCCCAGTACCTGCTGTCGTCGAGGAAATGGTGGTCACAGAGGTAGACATCAATGACGTGCCTATAAACAGCAGAGACCTTCTGACCAAAGGCAAAACCCAAGAGGAGGTATTTACTTTAGTATATTTTTTTATAGTCAATTTTATCTTTGTCCACTTGATGAACAGTTTCTATTAAGCCTGTCTTTGTCTTTGCAGATTCGACAGTTTAGCGGGGCCGTTGTCACAACCAAAGGACACTACATGACAGATGCTGAGAAGGGCAAAGTAGCAGGGTACAAATGACTGATTTGGTTTAAATGCATTCTTTTTTTACTAATTTTGAGTCCCTATTTTACACAAGTTTATATTTGTTTTCAGACAAAGACCTCTGTATTTGCAAGTCCAGGGGAAGACGCAGGAGCAAGTCAACAGTAAGTGACTTTGTACTAACCATAAAGAAGTAACGTGTGTACAGTAGCTCACGTCCCCTTCTCTGTGGCTCTGTAGAAGCGGTGATGAAAATAAAGGAGATTATTTCGGAGGATGTGTTGAGGGCGTCCGCTGCGTCGGGGGTGCCTCCTCCTGTGGTGCCTCCTTTGACTCTGTACCCTCAACCTCCACGCCCCGTCGTTTCCCCGGCAACCGTCCCCGTGCCAGTCATGGGACATCGGCCTGCAGCGCCTCACACAGGGGTAAGTAAGAATATACCGTGGAGAATATACTGTTGATTTGGCCACGTGCATATCATCTGTCTGTGCCCATATGGCTTTAGCGATGAGAATATTAAAAATGGGGCGTCTAATTTTCAAACCATACAAGGAGGAAGTGGGATTTAAGTCTAACTAACCCCTATGTAACTCGTAGCTCTTAGAAACCCTTTGGCACATCACTAGTGTTCATAAGATTTTTTTGAGCATTGGCTTTAGAACAGCTTCACTCTGATCCCAAAGCATTATAAAGCTCTTTATTAGGATGGAGATGGTGCCGCAGAGGTCTGTCACAAAGTGCTGCTTTTACAATATTATTTATGGAGGGGAAAATTATAATTTACTTTAAGCATTTACTGGTATCTCAGCTTTATATTCCAGGGAGAGAGAAAAAATCCACTTCATGTGACTAATGACAAATGGAGGTTGAGAGGGCGATAGTAGCTCAGTTGGTAGTGTTTGTCCACTGATTCGAAGGTTGGCGGTTCGAATCCCACTATTGACGTAAATGTCATCGGTTGAGCGGATATATCCACTGGCCCACAGGTTGGCGGCGTGATTTCAACTCCCACAAATGAATGCTGACATTTAACCTACCTCACCCTCAGTGTCTGTGTACACTGGTGTGTGTATGTGTGTGAGTGGGTGAGTGGTTCCTTGATGTAAAGCGCCTTGAGAGTCTTGAAGGTGGAAAAGCGCTATATAAAAATGTGACAGTTTTTACAAATGAGACTATGGAGGTTAAGAAAGTGAAGTGTGAAAAGACCATGTTGCTTCACTGATACCCACCTCCTACAGTAAACAGCAGAGAGAACATCTTTGGTGTGTGAGAACTGAACTAAAGATTACTGTGTCTGCTTACATAAAATATGTAAGAGATGTTAATGTTTTGCCGGTAATGTTCCACCATATGGCATTAAACTTGCTTATCCTACATCTATTCAATCACAGGTGTTTTTTTAATGCTAATGCTTTTAATGTTTTATTGCTAAAAATTACCTTAAAACATGCATTCTTGCAGTGAGCGGGGTTGAGTCTCCATAGATCTGGCCTGTAACTTGGTCTGGCGGCGTTAATTGCTTGTCTCCATGGAGATAGACAAGTTTAATGCAATACTGTGGAACTTTCCAAGAAAAGCAAGAACACCTCCACCTCACATATTACACCTTTTAAAATGTGAATCCGACCTCCCGCACAATAAGAAGTCTCATGACCAAGTTAAAAACGAAACATTTTGTTGTAATAAAATTTCCACTACCTCCTATTTTTCAGAGTTTTGTGCACACAAAAATATTTGTAGGTCTGGACCACGCGTTACCTTCGTTTAACGTGAAGGAGAAAGTGGAGGGACCGTCGGGAGCGTATCTGGGCCACATCCAAACCGAAACAGGGGCGCGGGTATTCCTCAGAGGGAAGGGATCCGGCTACATCGAACAGGCTTCAAAACGGGAGTCGTTTGAGCCTCTTTATGTCTACATCAGGTCAGTTTTGTTCTTCAAATCTCTTTCTACTTTCTGCTATACCGCTTGAGTATTTAGCAACCCATTTGTTTATGTTTAGTCACCCAAATGCAGAAGGACTGGAGGCAGCAAAGAGGCTCACAGAAAACCTGCTGGGGACGGTAAGACAATATTAACAAAAAAAAAAGTTTCTGAAATGCTAAAAAGCTTTTAATCTCACAAATGATTAAGTTGGAGGTTTAAGAAGGTGAAGCTAACGAGCTGTGTAGTTTTCACTGATACCCACCTCCAAAAGTGATATGGAAAGAGTAAACCGCTTAATCTCTAGACCTGGTTTAAAGTGCTCTGCTCTGACCCACAAGTCCCTTTGTACTCGTCCCTCGTTAATCTGTGAAATTACGTCAAGTCAATATATAATATAAGTCAATGTTTAGTTTGGCTTCAGCTCTTGAGTAATTGTTCTGTTTTTTGTTTTTTTTTAGGTGAGAACGGAACACGCCCGAGTGACGGCAGCATTCCCGGTCCCTGGTCCAACCCCAAGTGAGTCACGTTTTGTGTCCTTGTTTGTAACTGAATGTATATCTGACAGTAGATGATTGGTTTCAGTACAGTCACATCCTATGGTATGTGCATACTTCAGTCAGATGAGTTAACACAAGTCTCTGTTATGCTGGGGAAGGTTTTAGTATCTTTTTTTATATTGGGTTTTCAAGACAAATGCAAACCAGATCTAACTACTTATTAAAATAGTTTGTGTTTTTTTTTTTTCTTAAGATATTTTAATTTTAAACAGTTTAGTAATTTGGGTGCAAACATGTCTATGGCAAACGATTATAGTGGAGGTAAGTGAAAATTGTGTACTGTTAGGCCTGTCACGATAACACATTTTGAAGCACGATATATTGCCACAGAGATGTAGTGCGATAAACGATAATATTGAACCTACTTTATCCCACTGACACAAGAACAGTAATGCAGGATAATCCCAGTTTAAAGAGACAGTATCATTAAAATTGGTCAATATTTCACCCTAGAACTCAAATTTAACAACAAAAATACCCCGAATCTCCCCATTTTTACAAAGAAAATGTACACAAGATAAATATTTAGCTCCAAAATCTATTTTTCCAGCTTTCATATATTGAACATTAAGTATATATAGTAATTATCGTGACAGGCCTATGTACTTTGTCCCAAAACTGTTCAGTACTTTCACGTCGTGTCTTTATATTTCTAAATGGCATGTTTATATTTTTAACTGTATCAATAAGATCAGTTGTAAATAGTCTAGCCAATACACACACACACACACAAGATCTAGATATTAACTTGAACTTCCATTTCCATTTCAGCATTTGCAAGTCATGGATATCCTCCTAATAGCAATTACTCTAACCAGGGATCCTGGTATAACTACCCAGCCAATGGGTATGCAGGCGCCTACCCGGCAGCGTACCCAGTGGGTTACTGGAGCAATGCCAGCGCTGCCCCAAGTCAATCTAACCTGTCGACCACCCCTCCATCTCCTCAGGCTATGGTTCAGTATCCGATGTGCCCCAAGCCACCTCAGCCCTACGTCGGCCAGGTAACGGTCAAGGCAACGACGACTTTTTAGAAGTTTTAGTAAAGGCATGTGTTGAAAAAATAGTTCTGTTACTGCCCGTTTCTAATAACGATTGAGTCGTCTGGAATTCATACTTATAAACTGGATTCAGTGCTTCTCAGTAATGTGATGTAACTTGATCTATACAAGACGGCGCTGAACTGGATACGCATTAAAAGAAACTCTGACCTGACCAGCGCTGGACTAGACCTGTAAAGATTCAGATCCAGACTCAGACTGTGTAACCTGTAGCCGTTTTATATCGGCTGTCACCTCATTATCAAACCGAGCGCCTTTCTAAGTGTCCGTACCTGTCCTGAATCCCTCTTGTTTTTTTGTTTTAGGCTCCTGGTGTTGCAGAGAAAGTGGAGGCTGAAGGATCTGCGAACGCCGCAGGCTCAGGAAACCCCAAACAGCAGCTCCTCCAGGCTCCGAAGCCCGAGCAGGTCAGACGGACAGTTGGCTCATTTTCTTGGTTTTAGTCATTTAAGTTGTATTATTTTCAGAAGTGTTTTTTACAGTACATACCCCCACATACACTACCAGTCAAAGGTTTGGACACATATTCTCGTTCTATTTTTTTTTTCCTTTATACATTTGATGTCTTCTGTGTAAATATAAAACAGAGAAAAACAAAAACATAAAGCAAAATATGTGGAGTTATGTAGCATAGAAAAGGTTAAATAAGTCAACTGAATATTTTTGATATTCGTTATTAAAATCCTCAAAGTATCCACCCTTTGCTTTGTTGACAGCACTGCAAACCCTCAGCCTTCTCTCAATGAGCTTCAAGGGCGGCTATTTGTAAAACTCTAAAGCAATTTGAATTTGAGCTGTGAAAAAAGGACTTGATAGTACAATCCCTAACAGTTCCTGAGGTGATGAAATCCCTGTGAAGAAGGGTGAGACTAGTGAAGAGGATCAGTGAGAATCTTCAATATAAATCAGCATAAATAGTCATGAAAATAACGAAAACGTTTTCGCGAAACGTCTTCACTTCTACAACTTTTTGCCCAGTTGACAGATTTTACTTTTGGCTTTTACCATGAAAATAAATAAAAAATAAAAGTGTCCAAACTTTTGACTGGGCATAAATTAGGAGTTGATGAGGCGTTGAAGACCTGACACATAAAAAGTGCAGAGCTAAGTGGTCTGTTGTGTAGAGTCTGAACACTCACTACGTCATTTTGAGTCTGATAAAGTCATACAAGAAACTATTATTACCGTATTTTCCGGACTATAAGTCGCACTTTTTTTCATAGTTTGGCCGGGGGTGCGACTTATACTCAGATGCAATTTATATGTGAAATGTTTTTCTTCATTCATTCATTTCTTCATTATTATGCATTTTTTGGCTGGTGCGACTTATACTCTGGAAAATATGGTACCAGGTTATAGGTGTAGGCTGTCACAATAATCACTATATCAACTTGAACGAAAGCTGGAACGATATTTTGGGGCTCAATATTTATCGTGTGTACGGTTTCTTTGCAAAAATGGGGACTTTTTGGGTATTTTTGTTGTAATACAATAAGATTTGAGCTGTAAACGGTTGAATAAGTGACTTCTGTGGCCAGTTATTGCTTCATTCTGCTGTTTATTTGTTGCAGCTCAGGCCTTTTAATGTTACAGTATATTTAAGTAGTTTCAATATTATCGTTTGTAGCTATAAATTGTTTCAAAATGTGTTATCGTGCTTAATTTTGTAATTGCAAATAATCTTGAATCTAGATCTTGGGTTCAACGTGAAGGCGGGGGGGAAATGTGGATAAAAACATATATTGTGTCCGTACTTGTTGTTTCATGCAAGAGAAACACGAGAAATCATGCGAACGACACGAAGTAGCAGAAAATAAAGCATAGCGTTGCTCTATGTAACGTGGCCTAGTGCTGTTATCTGCACAGCAATAACACGCCCACAGAGACAAGCAGGTGACGCACCCTCCACCCGAAAAGTTACACAGTGCACCTTTATTTACATCAGGTTTCTTTGTTTCCACAGCCTGTCACCAAGTCCCCTGAGCGACCTGCTCCTGTCTCCAAACCAGTGGGGGAAAAAGTCGTTGAACGGTCAGAAACACGACACATTTTTCCCACTATATTACACAACTTTAAGCCATGTTATAATGTTACCTCATCAAAAACCTACCCGGAGTTGTCTTTGGTTTCATTCACACATGTTTGAGTAACACTTTATTTTTATCTGTCTACAGGTTTCATTCACACATGTTTGAGTAACACTTTATTTTTAGTCTGTCTACATCTCCACAGCTCAAAACGCTCTGTTCCACCTTGTGATGTCATGAAGCGGTAGTTTTCAAGTTAACTGCTCCTTTTACCTTTTTAGTTCAGTAGAGTTCGGCAATTCCAGGGCTGAAATTATCCAAATGATTGTAGTGAAGGTGTGTGGCGTTTGAAAACACAGTGGCGCACTTCCTGTACTACCACGTGACATCACAAGGTGGAGCAGAGTGTTTTCTGTTTGAGAGAAGAACTCGGCCTAAATACGCAGGGTTTGTGTGTTTTAAACATGTGTGAATGAAACAAAATAAAACTCATAATGTTTCCTCATCACAAACGGAACAGAAAATTATGTCAGTAATAAACAGCTAAAGGTTAAGCTCACGTAAATATCTACTTCTGCTTCCTCCTTTTGAGTGTTGAGGTGTTGAGTGTTGACGTTAGACTGTCTTATTGCTGGGTTTCAGACGACGTCACACCTTCTACAGGCTGATATAATTTAATACAGATGGGAGCAGCTAAAATGAGTATTGTAATAATGCAGATTTTTGAGTCTGTGGTCCACTCACTATTAGAAATGATCAGGTTCAACGTTCATGAATTTACTTTTTGGATATATCAATAGGGAAAACTTTGTCTTTGCCCCTCTCCCCCATCTGGGAGTATCACATCATCGCATTCTTGAATCTGCGAAACCACCAAGTCTCAATTAAACAATATGAACTGAATATTTACCAGTTTTGATGCGTTTACAGTCTCCTGATGCCTCCGCCGCCTCCGCCCGTGTTCGCCGCCCCGGCCCCTCCTCCCCCTCCTCCTCCGGGCCCTCAGCGCAAACGAACAAGAGACCCCGACGCTCTGCAGCCGTTCCTCCTCCGGGCCCTCAGCGCAAACGAACAAGAGACCCCGACGCTCCTGCAGCCGTTAAGCCCTCCCCTGCTCCACCGGGTATGCAGCGTTTTGATTTTTGTCTCATCCCCAGCTCAATATTCCCGTCTCTGGAGATGTATTGATCAGATTATCGCCTCCGTCCTCATGGTGGCAGTGGAGACCTGTATAAAACCGCTTGAATCACCATAACTTACTAACGCTCTGCTCTTGTATATGTTCTTTTTTGTCTCCTCTGTTCTCTCTCTTCACATGTGACCCGGGACGCGCGCGCTGCCCCCCGGTGCTGTTCCGATGTCCCGTTTTGCGGATGGCCGTGACGAAAACCAACCTGATCCTGCTGCTAACTTTGGCCTCTTCAATGGGCATCTCTCTTCTCCCCTCTCGTCTCTCTGTCTGTCTGTTTTTTCCGACAGGTGACGAAGACGAAACCCAGAGGAAGAAACCGAAAGTGTCGCCGGACGCCTCCGGGCTGGTGCCGTACGGAGCCGACTCCTCCGATGAAGAGGAGGAGAAGACGCACAGCAGTAAGACGTGACCCTCCCAGTGCCGGACCCCAGGGCTAAAATCCACTACAGTCTTTTGAATACACTTACACTAAAGGAAGAATCCACTTTGTACAAAAACACTGTTAAAACATAAAAATAAACCAAATTACTCCAGTGTTTTGTGAGGGTGCAGGTATCTGACTAGTTAGTGCATTTAGCTGTGTTCTTTCTTAAACTGGTAAGTAATTCTACCAATAATTCGATTTTTCATTTGTTTTTTTAAATCTCCAGCTGTTTTAATATAGTATTTTTTTCTTCTTATGCAGCAAAAAAAAATCATTGGTTAATTGCTTGAACTTAAAATAACCAATAGAGCTCTTTAGTTCTTAGTTCTTACTGAGGTGCTTCAACCAACCGACCTTCTTACAACTTTTACAGTGTGTTTTTTCAATGTTATTTTTATATAGATCAGTATCAAAAGCCTTGAATGCAGCTTGGATTTCAAACTATAAACAGTGTTAATTGTTTAGAGATGATTTGAACCTTTGTGTAAGGAAAACAAAAATCAAACAGTGACTTTATTTTTTCCACTTTGAATTTTACAGCCTGTTTCTTCTTCTGATGTTTAAAGATTGTATTTCACAGTTGAGCTAAAGTTCATGATTTCCCCCAAACTCTGTGCTTGCCTGACCTCTCGGCTCAAATGGAAGCTTAGGTGTAGCGTTTTTTTTCCTCAAAACAAAATGCAAATTGTAAAATTTAATACTTTTTCTAATCTTGGAAAATGGTGCATGTCTGTTCCCATGGAATAATAAAAAAAAATGTTGTCTATGTCTTGGTCTTGATGTAACTTTTATTAGAGCTTGGGAAGGTCACGATAATTATTATATCGACTTATCGTTCAGTATGTAGTAAATCAGAGGTCTGCAACCTTTAACGGGAAAACAGCCACATTTCAAACCAAATGAAAGTCAGAAAGACCCATGTTTTGTTTTTTTTTTCAAGTAACGAGATGAAGTGATAGATTAATTTAAAAGAAGTAAGTCGACTGTAGCTATTAATACAATATTAAGAATTACGTATTATTTGAAGTAGAGGGTCTGGGGGTTTTGAGCAAATTCTATGTAATTTCCTGCATTCTATGTGGAATATTTACTCTACAAAATGATCATTATTCTTTCTGATTTTATGGATGGGATTTGCTCAGATAAATGGTAAAAAAATTTAAGTAAATAAAAATAATTTCAATAGAATGAATACTCTTTGTATTTGACAGTGTTGTAGTATTCCAAACTTAAACTAAACCCCCAAATTTTTCCCTAGACGTTTTTTTCCCCAAAGTGCAAAGAGCCACAGGTGGCTCTTTGGAGAGTGGTGCTCGATGAACTATATTTTTTCAGGCTCGGTATATATCACGTCTATATTTTCTTAACACTTCTAAAATGTTTCTGTAGCAGTCGCTGATGGTCCAATAATTAACTTTCATGACACATTATAGATACTAGAACTAATTTTTTTCGTGTTTCATTGCTCTATTTATACATCGCCAGCCACGTTATGTTTAAAATGATTCACTTCGAAAAGGTTTTACTGTGAATTTGTTGTTTTAAGCTTATTGGGAAAGTGACATAAATCCATTTCAATATTATCGCTTATCGTGATATTTTCAGAGTCAATATATCGCACTTCAAAACTAGTTATCGTGACAGGCCGACGCTTAGGTCATGTATAATGTGTAGAACAGATGCAGAGTTACGTAAACAAACCTGCAGTGTCATATGTGGCTCAATTTCTTTATGATTTCCTACTTCACAGTGAAATGAACAGACCATAGTTTTTTTAAAATATTACTTTTATTACAAATTCTTACATATAGATTTTATTTATCAGGACTCTTATCTGGGACAAGGCTCATGTAACGGTTTTTTTTTTTTTTTTATTTGTAATTTTGAACTTACTAATTCAGTCTGTGACCAGATCTATCAAACAACTCCAAAAGCGACTGAAATTTTAGCTTGATTAAAATGTTGCGTCTTTGAGTGTCATGAAATACACTATACTTTCAAAAAGGTTCACTCCTACAACTTTTTGTCCAGTTGACAAATTTGAATTTTTCTTCACTAAACAAGTGTTATGTATGAAAACATGTAATTTAGTTAAGTCCTATAGACAGGGCCGTTGACAGAAATTTGGGGGCCTGGGGCAAGAAGCCTCACGTGGGGGCCCCCCATATAAATTAATAGGATGAAAGCCCCCCTTCCCCTGTCTACTCCCCTGCCTATACCTCAGTAGCAGCAACAGTCCCTCAGATGAAGGTGAACTTTGGGGTCTCGATCCCGTTGTGAATGGTGAGTTCTCCGGGGTTGTCCAGGCCGAAACACGGGTGCACGAAGCTCCTGAAGTGACACTGGAACGTGTGAAGGTGCTGTTTGAGGTCCACGTTGTAGAAAGACAGGGTCCCGCGGTCGTAATCCAGGGCCACTCCGATCCGGACCGGGTTCACCGTGATCCTCAAGTCTGGACTCCAGCCGTTGTGAAGAAACTCGTATTTATGTCTATAAAATGAAAGGGGAACAAATGGTATAGATACTAGGAAAGTCTTAAGTTTAAAATGAAAAATCAAAGTACGATTAACTGTTTTGCTCAACTTGGACCAGTGCCAAAGATTTTTATGTTTTTTAATGTAACTTAGATTTCAAACATCAACCTTAAATTAAAAATGGGAACAGCTGGTCAATGTCAGTGTTTGGTAAGTGGTCAAATTTTGATATGGCGCTTTTCCACCTTCAAGTCTCTCAAAGCGCTTTACATCAAGGAACCACTCACCCGTTCACACACACACATTCACACACCAGTGCACGCAGACACGGGGGGGGCGAAGTGGGTTAAGTGTCTTGCCCAAGGACACGACAACAGCGTTCATCTGTGGGAGCCGGAATCGCACCGCCAACATGTGGGTCAGTGGATCCGACCGCTCAACCAATGATGTTTATTTCGAGAGCGGGATTCGAACCGTCAACCTTCAGATCAGGGAACAAACTCTCGCTACTGTTGTTTAAATCCAATAGGCAAGTCAATCAAAAGACTTTACCAAATCTAACTGCATATTTTATTTTTTTTATTATATGGTAAAGTTCCTGAAAACCAAAAAACTGAATAAAAAACTTATGGACCTGTAGATTATTTGTTGCTGTCAGCTTCTCCTGTGGCATCTTAGATTTTCTCAAAAACGTTGCTCATTTTGTAGCGAACTCACAATATTAAATACTCGCAAAATATAAGTAGTTTCAAAAAAGTGACTGTTTAACTCAGTAGTTTTTACATAATCAGTATCAGTGGTGCATGAAGTACTCAATTTTATTATTTAAGTAAAAGTTACTTGAGTAAAAGTACTGATACAGAGGTAAAAAGTTACAAAAGTAAAAGTATCACATGAAAAAAATCTACTTAAGTAAAAGTATTAAAGTACCTGGAATTTAAAGTATCCACTGTAAAACTGAATCTGATCTATGTTACAATGTTTCCTCGTCACAAACAGACCTGGAGTTGTGTTTTGTTTCATTCACACATGTTTAACACACAAACCCTGCATATTTAGGCTGAGTTCTTCTTTTCCTCGTCACAAACAGACCTGGAGTTGTGTTTTGTTTCATTTACACATGTTTCACACACAAACCCTGCAGATTTAGGCTGAGTTCTTCTCTCAAACAGAAAACACTCTGTTCCACCTTGTGATGTCACGTGGTAATACAGGAAGTGCTCCGCTGTGTTTTTAAACTCCACACACCTTCACTAGAATCATTTGGATGATTTCAGCCCTGGAATTGTCAATCTCTACTGAACTAAAGGTAAACGAAGCTGTTTTTACTTATCACTTCATGACATCACAAGGTGGAACAGGGCATTATGAGCTTTGGAGATGTAGACAGACTAATAAAAAAGTGTTACTCAAACGTGTGAATGAAACAAAACACAACTCCAGGTAAGTTTTTGAGGAGGTAACAACATTATAACACGGCTTAAACCTCACAAGAATCAATTTGCGTAATATAGGACCTTAAGTAAAAATTCTACTTCAGTACAGTACTTTACTACTTTTACTTTGTTACCTCCCACCAATGATCAAGTATAAAGTATAAAGCCACACGTAAATATATGTAAAAACGTATAATGAAGCGTTACCGTGTGGGGGTGAGGATGTGTCTCATGCACCAGGACGTGTTGTTGGCTCCCAGATACGAGTTCCTGTCTGTGTCTTCATAAGCCACGCCCACCCTGTACTCCGTCTCATCGTCCGCCTCCACCTCCCAGTAGTGACGCCCCCGGACCGGGATCAGCTCCCCCAAAACCGCCGCGCACCTGAAGTCGGAGCAAACACAATTCAAAACGACTCCGGGTCTGTTTTTTGAGGAGGTAACAGCATAATAACGTGGCTTTAAACTCACAAGAAACCATTTCGTGTAATACAGGATCTTTAAACTCTACGACTAATAATGCAAATGAATGAAAAAGCAACTCCTGATTGTCCGAACTGTTGCCAGCAGAGGGCGCAAGGACGCTACTCTACTTACTGGCATCCAATGGAGAGCGACGCAGTCAAAATCAGGCTTAAAGTGCGCGCCGAAATTCAAATGAAACGAACAAGTATTTGGGTTTGAAAGACGAGCGCCTCAAGAATATGTTGGCGTAGTTTCGTATAAATTTGGTCGAACTTTGCAAAAAGAGAGTCCAAAACAAAACTGAACGTCCATGAACCATGAACAGAACACGCAGTAAACCTGGTGAAGCCCGTGTCGTCAAAGGCCATGGCGCTGATGGGCGGGTCCTCGTATCCGTAACTGACGGTGAGCATGTCCTCGGAGAAGCACAGGCAGTGGTGGGACGAGTCCTCCAGGAGACTGAAGTACGTACCTGCGCAGAGGGATCATAGACAAGGGTGAGGCAAAGGGGGGGGTGGGGGGTGGAAATTAGGGATGGGAGATATATCGGTTGCGGTATCAGTATCGGCTGATATCGATACAGATTCATCCGTATCCGCAATGAGTCAAAATGGAAACAGAAGAGTGTTATATGGCTGTATTTTTACACAAACATGTACCAAATTATTTGATCTCCCAGTTAAATATATTTATTTTATAGTTTATAGTTTTTATTTTTACAAAAGTTAAACGTTTATTTTTGATATTTACTTCAAGTTAACTTACATTTTTGGGCCTTACGATGGATTTTAAAAGTTATAGTTGGTATCGGCAAATATCAGTTATAGGCCAAAGCAGCAGGTCAGATATCGGTATCGGTATCGGCTAGGCCTGATTCTGAAGTGCGATATATTGCTGAAGTAAATATAGACAATAGACGATAATATTGAAACCAAACCACAAAACAGAATGATCTCCTGAAAACTATTCTAAATGTGTAATATTGTTAAAAAACATGAGCTGCAGTAACGCAACACTTAAGTAGTTAGTCTGTGTCTATAATGAGTCATGAGTCTTTATATTACGGGGGGCCCACGTGAGGCTTCTTGCCCCCAGCCCCCCAAATTTCTGTCAACGGGCCTGTCTATAGGACTTAACTAAAATCTCATCGTAAAACAAAGAATTATCAAAAAATGTCTCGCTAGTACAAAGAAAAAGTCGCCACAACATCTGTCATGTATTGAACGAGAAGTCGATGTAGTATTTATGGACACAGGCCTAGTATCAGCTCAAAAAAAATCCACATCGGCCCCTCCGTCGTGGAAATAACACAATGCCACGGTCATTTCAGAGATTATTTTACAGTGATTTATTTACAACATACGAGTTACGAGCGACGTTAGTTCATTCACTTCTAACTCTATCTAGTGGTATGTGGTGGTCCACAAACACAGTGGCTTTTTTGCCTCGAGTCAAATTCTATTCTTTTGAAAGGCCCCCAGTGCCCCTGGTTGGGGCCCATTTCCCTGACCTGTGGTGTGGACGGTGAGGCCCTGGCTCCTCTCGCTGGGGCCCCCGATGTTCACAGCTCGGACGGAGATGACGTAGGACTCCCCCGGCCGCAGCTGCACCAGACACTGACAGGAGGGGACGGCCACGATCGACCTACGGGACAATCAGAGCAAAGACGGGGAGACGAGTGAACTAAACCGGAACGAAATCCAAAACTAAACCCAAACCAGGCAGGACAAGAACCGGACCGACACAAGGCCACGTCAGGGATAAAATGAGCTAAATATAGGACCAAATAATGTAAAAAGTGAATGCAAACTGTGTGAAAAATAGTTACAAGAAAGACAGGGAGACAGCGGCTCAGTTGGTAGAGCGTTTGTCCACCGAGCCGAAGGTTGGCGGTGCGATTCCAGCTCCAACAGATTATGGGCAAGACACTTTTAACCCATCTCACCCCCAGTGTCTGCGTCCATGTGAATGGGTGAGTGGTTCCTTGATGCAAAGCGATTCGAGTGTCTCGAAGGTGGAAAAGCGCTGTATAAAAACGTGACCATTTACAATTTACCGTCGGGCCGTTACCACGACAACCACAAACTATTCATGCGTTTCAGGCTGTGGCGACCGCGTTCTGTGGTCATAGCCTGGCAAATCCAGACTGATATATCAGCATAGTTTTTATACAGATTCTCAAGCCCGGTCAAAACATGACTGTCCAGTCAGATCAGTTTTTTTCAGTGACATGTGAAACGAAGGAGCTTCGCTCTTTGATTCTGCAGAAATCCAGCCCCCTGTGATAATTTTTTTTTTCCTTTATTATTTCCGATACGGACGGGCTGTGCCTGTCCCTGATTGGCTAATCCGCCCGTCAGTCACACCCAATTAAAAACGGGGAAATTCACTGGTGACCAGACTCACATCTTTGTAAAGTACTGAAATGTGTAACTTAAAAATATTTTGTAATTAGTTAGAGTCCAGTTTAGTTAAAAAAAATTAAAAAAACAAAAAAAAAATTCAATCTTAAATTAATCCTTTGTAGAATATTATATAAAAACTGTGGAACATATTTGACCAAATTTGTTACATTTTTGTTATTTGTCAATGAATAAATTACAAGTTTTAGTTAACCTTAACATGTGGTTTATTGTTATCTAACACTGCTAATCAGCTGTTTTCTTACCCATAGCTTTTCTTACAACACAATGATCCAGGTCCATGTCTTAACCTTTGTACAACCCCTAAACATATAAATAAACGAAGCCCACTTAATGCAGTCCACCGCTGACTAACGACCCCAGACTTCCTCACCCTAATTCCCCGTGACAAGGACAGTATTCTCCGCTGTGTGGAACGCCGCCGCAGGAGTCGGGGCTAAATATAGATTTTCTGGGACAAAGTGTGACGTGAATCAGCAGCTCTCGAACTGTCAGAGCCCCAGAAAACTCATGTTCATAGTTAAAACCAAAACAAAATGAGGTAATAATAAATATAAGTTCAGTACAGTGCTTGCCTAAAGGCACGAAAATAGAGCACTCTGTGAAACTTCAAACTTGGACAAAGTTTTAAAGAATTAGTCTGTTTTTAAAGGTCCTATATTACACAAAATTGACTCTCGGTTAAAAACACAGTAGAGCACTTCCTGTATTACCACATGACATCACAAGGTGGAACAGAGTGTTTTCTGTTTGAGAGAAGAACTCAGTCTAAATGTGCGGGGTTTGTGTGTTAAACATGTGTGAATGAAACAAAACACAACTCCAGGTCTGTTTGTGATGAGGAAACAACATTATATTATATTATATAGATCAGAAAATAGTGTAATATGATTCTCAAACTTTCAAAAACGGTTCTCAAACTTTAATATTTGGCTTTCCAAGTACCACCAGATCTGAAACCTGACTTCATCGGGTCAAAATTAGGGTTAAACTTGATTTCAAAATCTGAAAATTAGACAAATTGTTCTAAATTCTAAATGATAATTAACCTGAAAAAGGACAAAAACATTGATAGATTTGTCTCTGAATAAAACAAACCCCACGTACCTCCAGGGGCACTGCACTCTTCTAAAATACAGGAAATATTGTGATTTATTTATTTATTTATTTTTTCCATTTACCCAACAAATTCAATTCTGTTTTCTTTGTTTTTTTTTTTATTAAATCTTGTAAAATTTGAAAGTAAATGTCTTGGTCAAGTATCAAGTATTACACTACAAAAAAAAAAAAAAACATTGCTAAAAATACCTTGAAAAACTACGAATGTGTTTGCCACAGATCTGACCTGTAACTTGGCTTGGTGGTATCACCCGCTTGTCTTCATGGAGACTCCCTAAATTCTCGGCATTTCGTCCGGGGGCGGGGCTTAGCGTTCCGTGCCAATCAAAGTTAACTAACTCTTGCGAACTCTGTTTGTAGAGTGACTTTATCCTCGTCACAAACAGACCTGGAGTTGTGTTTTGTTTCATTCACACATGTTTGACACAAACCCTGCGTATTTAGGCTGAGTTCTTCTCTCTGTCCCACCTTGTGATGTCATGTGGTAATACAGGAAGTGCTCCACTGTGGTTTTAAACTCCACACACCTTCCCTAGAATCATTTGGATAATTTCAGCCCTGAAATTGCCGATCTCTACCGAACAAAAGGTAAAAGGAGCTGTTAACGTGAAAACTAAAGCTCCGTGACGCCCTCCGCTACAAAAGTTCCAT
The DNA here is from genome assembly GCA_000787095.1 of Periophthalmodon schlosseri. Taxonomy (NCBI): domain Eukaryota; kingdom Metazoa; phylum Chordata; class Actinopteri; order Gobiiformes; family Gobiidae; genus Periophthalmodon; species Periophthalmodon schlosseri. The sequence goes on along the minus strand of KN474128.1, from coordinate 8,484 downwards.
AGTGAAGCTTTAGTCTTACTCTTTGACGTCGCTCTCCGCTCCGTCGCCGGTCAGTTCTCTGATCTCCACGGTGTAGGAGTCGACCGGGTTCGTGTTGCCCGACTCCCAGCGGATCAGCGCGGCCTCGGGACAGCTCACGTACCCCCTCTGGGTCAGGACGGGAGGACAGGGCACTGCCGGAGAGGGATTTATACTGTTACCAACAGGGATGGGACAATAAACAATAATATCGTTTATCGTGATAAAAAGTGTCGACATTAATCGTGAGAATCGCCAACAAAGATAAAGATCATTATATCCCAGAATCAG
>KN474127.1:13609-27403 GCA_000787095.1 Periophthalmodon schlosseri | reverse complement strand
AAAACTCAACTTGTGTTTGGAGGAGAATGCTGAGTTGCAACACCATACCTACTGTGAAGCATGGGGGGGGGAAGGGGGGGCATCATGCTTTGGGACTGTTTTTTTGCAAAGGGACCAGGACGACTGATCCGTGTAAAGGAAAGAATGAATGGGGCCATGTATTATGAGATTTTGAGTGAAAACATCCTTCCATCAGCAAGGGCATTGAAGATGAAACATGGCTGGGTCTTTCAGCATGACAATGATCCCAAACACACCGCCCGGGCAATGAAGGAGTGGCATCGTAAGAAGCATTTCAAGGTCCTGGAGTGGCCTAGCCAGTCTCCAGATTTCAACCCCATAGAAAATCTTTGGAGGGAATTGAAAGTCCGTATTGCCCAGCGACAGCCCCAAAACATCACTGCTCTAGAGGAGATCTGCAGGAGGAATGGGCCAAACTACTAGCAACAGTGTGTGAAAAGTTACAGAAAACATCTGACCTCTGTCATTGCCAACAAAGGGTATATAACAAAGTATTGAGATGAACTTTTGTTATTGACCAAATACTTATTTTTCACCATAATTTGCAAATAAATTCTTTAAAAATCAGACAATGTGATTTTCTGGATTTTTTTTTCTCATTTTGTCTCTCATAGTTAAAGTGAACCTATGATGAAAATTACAGGCCTCTCTCATTTTTTCAAGTGGGAGAACTTGCACAATTGGTGGCTGACTAAATACTTTTTTGCCCCACTGTATGTCTTTTAGGCTAGATCTTTAGCTTGGTTGTACCAATGAAGGTAAGCACACTGTGCATTAGAAGTAATTGGAGCAACTAGGGGAAACACATGCAGAAATAGTTAGAACATGCAGGATCCAAATAGATAGACCCAATGACTCTTGCTGTGGACTGAGAGATAACCACTCTGCCACTGTGCTACTAATATGAATATGATGCTCTAGCACTTTACTTGCCTGGCAAATCCAGAATGATGTCTCTCTTTTTATAGATTGATATCAGTCTGGTCCCCACATCCTCCGTTGCGTCTGAAGCCTGGTCAAATGTGATCATGTAATCAAATTCTTTTTTTTTTTTTTTCAGTGAAACATGTGAAACGAAGGAGCTCATTGGCACCTATGATTTACAAATAAAATCAAATTGATCTCAACTCAAATTAACAGAGTTTAGAGCTTTGCCAATTGATTCTGCAGAAATCTGCAATGTTTTTCAAACGCCTGTGATATTTATTTTTTTTTCCTTTTTCCAATATGGATGGATCATGCATGTCTCTGACTGGCTAATCCACCTGTCAATCATGCCCATTTGAAAGCGGGCACATTTAGCGGTGATCAGACTCACATCTTTGTAAAGTATTGAATTGTGTATTCTGGATGCCAGGCAAGCACTTTTCTGGTGCACGTAACAGAAATAAGTTGTACAGAATAGTGGCTGCCATTATTGTGAAGTGCATGAATAGCCTCTTTGATCATTATAAACCACATATATAGAGTCAAGGTGGCCGAAGTGTCTTGCTTGTCTTACTCAGTTAGTGAAGATTCATCAGAACTGGCACAAAGATTATGTTTTTTTTTAGCTGTAGCATCAAATTGGGTGATGTAGGAGGTGAGGGACATGAGACAAGGACCTCCCTCTGAGTGGCAAAGAGCAGAAGGTCACTTCATCATGTGAAAGGGCTGAGCTCAGCGGGACGCCCTGATTGGTCTGCAGTGGGGAAGCCCCGCCCCCTGGTGAGAGCTTTGGTCAGGTGTGAACTATGTAACTTTTCTGGAAGGGTACATCACCTGCTTGTCTTATTGCGTAAAACCTATCTTGCATTTATTCAATTACATGTGTTTTAATTAATCTATAGACCCTATAGCATCTCCATGGAGACAAGAATAGTTGTTATATCGTAAACCTTTAAAGCCACAGTATGTAACTTTTTAGCCAAAAAAATAGACAAAAATAAAAGTTTTTTTTTTTTTCATTTTGGTTGTGTTTATTGCACCAAAAACATTTGGCCATACTCTAATCTCCACAAACCCTCTTTTTTGCCCTCTTTGCCCTGCTTGTTTTCAAGGAAAAGTTGTTCGTTTGGCTATAACCTTCCACAGCATAGCATAAAACTTATCTCCATGGAGAATATTCTGAAGTGTAGTTTGAACTTTCTGCTTCGTAAGAATCCATCTCCAGAAAGTTACATACTGTACCTTTAAGTATTGATGACAATTTCTGATCATTTGTGACAAGGAACGGTAAATGAATGGTAGACAAAACTAATTGCACATTGGCTGTGTTAGAAGATAAAACAGCAGAGCACAAAACAAGGCACATTTTACCTTGAAATCCCTATAGAACGTATAGTCACTATGGAAACATGTGAGGTATATCAGGACATGTGTCTCTCCTGATTACACTCCATCAGTCAGAGCGATCCTCCACTGATTTGACCTGTTCAGTGTGGAGCTGGAGCAGTGGGAGGAGGGCAGCTGAGTCACACAAGATTATTTCATATATTGTCTGCGATTTTGAGACAGAATTAACCTTCACTAAAGAATATTTTGTCCAAGGTCTGCACCTAATAGCATGGTGAAAATAGCTTCTGTTTCCATATGACTAAAATATATTCAGAGGTAGGTTGTGCTCACTTTTTAACAAAATTGTAATTCTCAAAGTAGTTTTCAGACACCACTTGAGTCATTTATTTTACAATGTAACAGGTGTCTTACATGTATTGGTTCCTTCTCCCACTGTAAGTCTACAAGGGACAAAAGCTTTATGTTGACAATATTAAATGATTTGAACATTTGTGTTTCTTGCACCACTCCTTCAGTTATGTTGTTTTTCTCATCTTTGTGGTCTATCCTTTAAGATATTTCTAAATCAGATGTTATTTCCAGACAGTTACACTTTGTTCTCTTACTTGGGTACTTTCTTGGATCATTGTACTATATTTTCTTGGGTAAAATACATAACAATACACAACATAAGGGTCCCTGTTCTTGATAGTAAATCAAACTGAAGAGTGGGTCAAATGCAGACACCAAATATTACATATGGAGACAATAAAGTACAAGGTAAATGGTCACATTTTTATATAGCGCTTTTCCACCTTCAAGGCACTCAAAAGAGCTTTACAGGAACCACACACCTATTCACACGTACATTCATACATACACAGACACCGGGGGGCGAGGAGGGTTAAGTGTCTTGTCCAAGGACACAAGGACAGTAATCATCTGTGAGAGCTGCAATCGCACCTACAACCTGTGGGTCAATGGATCTGACCGCTCAACCAATGATGTTTAGGTTGAGAGTGAGATTCAAACCACCAACCTTCGGATCAGTGGAAAAACACTCTTCCAACTGAGCTACTGTTGCCCAGGGTCCATATACACATAAAGTTAACTGTATGGTCAACTTTATGAAATTTTAAATTAAAATCATACATACATACAGTTCCTTTAACCCACCTGACTTAAGTTACATGTAGGTTAAAGGTCCTATATTTCCTATATAAACTCTTGTGAGCTTTTAATCATGTTAGAATGTTGTTACCCCATCAAAAACATACCTGGAGTTATGTTTTGTTTCACTTACACATGTTTGAGTAACCCTTTATTATTAGTCTACTATTAGTTTATTATCTACATCTTCAAAGCTCAAAATACTCCACCTTGTGATGTCATGAAGCGGTGGTTTTCAACTTAACAGCTACGTTTTACCTTTAGTGCAGTAGAGATTGGCAATTCCAGGGCTGAAAATATCCAAATGATTCTAGTGAAGCTGTATGGAGTTTAAAAACACAGTGGAGCACTTCCTGTATTACCACATGACATCACGATGTGGAACAGAGTCTTTTCAGTTTGAGAGAAGAACTCAGCCTAAATATGCAGGGTTTGTGTTAAATATGTGTGAATGAAGCAAAACACACCTTCAGGTATGTTTTTGATGAGGAAACAGCATTTTAACATAGATCAGAAAATAGTGTAATATGGGCCCTTTAAGAATGTAAACAACATCTTCAACATAACACGCTAAGAAAAGTAAAAATAGAACTGTGCTTATTCATGCAAAAAATGTGCTGTATCTTTCCCACTCGACTCTGTAATGTGAATGACATATAAATGCTGGGACATTACCTCCCGCTAACACAAAGCTGCAGGCGCTGCTCATTAGAACCACGACACAAATTCAGCTCAAATCAAAGTGAACAGTGAGCCTGATTAGCCCCATTAGCCATGTTTGTGCTACAGCAGCATGTTTCTGTGGGTAAACATCAACACTGAGTCACACAGCTCCACTCACACGGGATAATGTAATATAATATATGCTAATCCGACCGCATGGCCAGTCCAGGGCTTATCATAAAAACACATATCATAAACACTGACCACTCATTTAGCCTAAACATCATGCTGGCTTATTTTCCCCAAAATGCCCAATGATATTCAAATTAAGACTAAAACTGTTTCTGAAAATTACATAATACACAGGACTCTTTGTGAAGCTCTATGTTTTGTCTCTGAAGCCACTCAAAGTTTAACTTAACTTAACAATAAAAACACCTCAACTCAGTCAGATCCAGGCATTTGGTGGGTGTTTTTGCCATTTTTAAAATAAATTTGACCAGTTTATGTGGCTTAAGTGGTAAAGCACATTGAAATATACACTTCCATTTGTGATAATTATTTACAGACACGTATTTTATTACATTAAAATATAAATTATTGGGGGTTTTTTTATATTGAGATTTTTCAAAACTCAAATGTTCCTGAAAGTATCAAATTACAATGTAAGTTTTCAGATATACTTTAATTGGACACAGTGGTAAATAACTCTTACTACAACATAGGTTGCCAGTTCAAATTTTGGTGGATTGTAATATATCTAATTTGATGTGTTTTTGTGTGTCTGACAGATCTGACAATAACTGAATTATATCAGGAAATATGTAATTTTTTAGAAAAAAAGGTTTTTATTTAAAACCAGTTCCTTTGCATTTCTGCACAGCTCAGACCTTACTCTAAATAAATATACAACTCTCAAAAATAGAATGTTGTTTAAAAAAAAATCACTTTCAAAACCTGTTTTGTCGCAACTCACCATATAATAAATGTATAATAATTTGAGCTCTATATTTATTTTTCCCTAGTTTATCTGGGGTGGCGTTGTTGTTTTTTAAAGTTACTATTTTCCGAACTAAATTAAATCTAGTAACCCTCGTCATGCCACACATAGCTTTTAGATTTTTATTTTGATTGAAAATACCAAGAAATCCTTGAATTCTAACAGGGATGGGTCTTTGCTCTTGTTTCACCTCAAACTCACAAGTGAAGATCTACTCTGTGCAGTATTATTTCATAGTAATACAGTGAACACATAAGCCTGCATTAAACATATAACTGTTTTATATGAATATTTCATTTTCAGGGGGAAATATTTTGTTTAAAAGACAAGATAATGACAGGTTTTATTATTAATGAACATGCAGTGAGGAATCATGGGTTTATAAATAACGTTTGTACTTCATTATCAAAGTGCACTAAGGGTAATAATCAGATGTTACATAATTGATGTGTAATTTCCTGATGTATGCACTGTCTCTTCTTTTTTTATTTGCACTAAATTAGTCTTGCCCCAGTTCATATTTAGTGTATAAGCAGCTCTTGAGATCAAAATAAGTCCGCTGCGTCCTGTCTGCATCTAATTATAAAGCACTTTACTGTCAGATAATCGGGAACGCACATTAGCATGCTAAGTATTGTTAGCTTTACGCCAAGGCAAAACTCTGCTCTGGCTTCTAAAAGTTATGAAAAGCACAAATGAACTCATGATGGTGAATAATTATGATGCTCGGGAATGCATAAGGTTAGGGAGGAATACGTTTGGACCACTGCACAATGAACTAGTTTTGTTTTTTCACATTTTTAAGTAAAAATTTGAGTTTGAGGAGGGATAAAATCATACTTTTCTTATTGACCTTATTCCGCCTCGGCCACTTTTGCCTGTAAACGCTATTAAACCACACTTTCTTTCTGGTGGCACGTCCAGTTAAATGGGAATCCCATTCATTTCAATGGAGAATTTGAGAAAAGTTTTGCCACTAATATATGAGATAAAGTAGGTTGATTTGTTTAAAACGTTCTGTGTTTATGTAACCAATTAGTTAATCAGCCTCAAGTGAAATAATACAACCCGAATGACGATGGCGGCGCCCACAGCAACTTCCGGAATCCGGTAGATACTAAGCCTGATAAAAAAAGGCACTTACCCTTACGTTAAACAAACCATATAGTCATAAGACAAGTCGGCTATAACTAGAAAGACAGAATTAACTTTCCAAAAATGCACTAACAACTGCACCACAATGTCTCCTGCGTATGTATCCATCCTCACACGGATAATAAAACCATCCTCCTAAAACTAAGGATAAGTTCTTCCTGGTTATATTGGTTATAAGACAAATCAGCCATGTGCTCTCCCTAATCCAGAACGTATGCTGTCCTTCAAAACAACCCCATCTGAGTCACTGTCCGCTGTCTGACATGCCCCTCGCCTCTTTTCCCCTCTCTCTTATTTCCCATAATGCAGCTGACCTCCGCCTCTTTCCATTATCAGAGCATCAGCATAATACGCCTTTAATCCCCAAACCCTGCTGTCTCCCGCGGTGGGATCAGACTGCATTTAGGTGCCTGTCAATACCATGTGCCGATCCACTGTGCCGTCAAACTAACGTGAACGTTTCTCATCACGCTAATGCCATGAAACTTGATTGTAATGGGGTAGAATCTAAAAGACAGCAATGGAGAATCGGGTTTTAGGCAACACAGCAAGAGTGAAAGATATGTTGGTAAGGGCTGTAAATCAGGAGTTTGTGGCCTATTGTACACTGGGGAAATCACTGGACTGGTTATAATTGTTTTGATTAGAGTTTTTTGTTTGTTTGTTTGTTTTTTTTCCAATGAGGTCCTTCTCATCTTCTGTTAATTCATGTTCTTTTTTCAGACCAAGGTTTAGTTTGTTTTCGACTGCTCCCTAGCGCTCTTCCTCAGAGTGAAATACAGAAACATGCCCACGGGACTTTAAACCGAGATGAGGGGGTCTTTTTACTCTCACACACCTGGGATACTGTAGACACCTGGCAGACTGCAGATGGCGCTGTCGTCCTGCCTCCACCAGTAGGAAGTCAGTGCCAAAACCTGTTTAAATCAGCTGAGCGGACACATCACGTGACCACTCTGAGGAAGAGCGCTGGTGAGCAGTCGAAACTGTCAGGTATGAAAACAAACTAAACCTTGGACTGAAAAAAAGAATCTATTAAAATAAATGAACGGAAGATCAGATGAACCTCATTGGAAAAAAAAAAAAACTCTAGTCAAAACAATTCTAAACAGTCTATTGATTTCCCCAGTGTACAACAGGCCACACACTCCTGCTTTTACAGCCCATACCATTGATTTGATTTGCTTTTTATCTATTAAGTCACCGTTCTTTGACTTGTTAAAGATGTTTCGTTTTCGTGCAAATGTAACTGCTAATGAGGTGAAAAACCTGCTGAAACAAAAATGCCTTCCCTGAGTAACACTGGTGGCTGGCAATAAGCAATAAACCTGCAGATTTGTATGGATATGTAGCATAATAATTTTCATGTTATGTTCATAACATTAAACTTATCTTTCTCCCTGGGGACAAGCAGGTTATTAAAAAGCAGGAGATATGGTGAGTGCTTCTGAGGGGCCCAGTATGTGAAGATGTAAGTTGTAAAACACAGGTGCACTGGATGTCAGATGAGGAACTAAGTAAACTAGCTGAACACAAGGAAACTGTGCAAATTGTAGTGCTTAAAAAAACAATATGAGGCACCTTTGCATAGATAAATATGTAGTCCTATATTACAAAAAAAAAAACATGGGCAGGCCTACGTGTTTCAAAACGCATAGGCCAATTGGTGTATTAATAGGCTTCACTACCATTTGCACAATTTCCATGTGTTCAGGCTCTGTACTGTGTCGCACAAGCAGGTTATTACGTGCAATACAAAATAAGAATAAAAACTGAATAAATGCAAAATCGATATGTTTAATGCCATACTGTGGAACATTCTAGGCAAAGCAATAGCATCTCCATGGAGACAAGCAGGTGGCAGACCACTCAGGAAAGTTGCATAGTATACCTTCGGGCGGAAATATCTTGAAATAATTCAATTATTGGAAGTAAAAAGATTGTTATTTTTTTGTTTTTTTTTTTGCAATTTGTGAAGAAATCTCTAAAAATGCCTTTACTTGACACAACAGGCAGAGGTATTTAAGGTCAAATGATGATGTGGGGGTTGATTCACAGGGACAGACAGGACAATGCTTTGTAGCGTTTTTAAAAACAAATGTACTCGTATCGGCAGTGCTTTGAAAAGGACTGAATCCCGGTTTACATCTACAGACAGTTCACAGCACATGAGACACATGAGACACAAGAGACACAAGAGACACATGAGACACAAGAGTACGTGTCGCCCGGGGAACAGCAGGCTCTAAACCACAGGTAGTCTTTTGTACGATGAACTACATGTAATGATAGGATGAACAAAGTAGGCCTATAGCATTAGTTATGTAAAAAGTGTACGTGTATTAACCACATTTTCAAAGTGTCATAATGTCTGGGGGATCAAAGATACAGACTCGGGGTAAAAAGTTGAACAGAGTTTATTTACAAACACGGAAATATAAATGTGAGTTGATGGAACTGATAGTAGAGAGCGGGGTCGTAGGCTGTCGTCTTCGAGCCGGTCGTAGGTAGCGGGGTCAGAGGCTGGGGGGTTCGTTCCGGTCGTGGAGAGCTGGGTCGGAGGCGGAGGTGCAGGGTAGTTCCAAGGAGCGGGATCTGGCGAAAAACGAGAAACAGGCAGCTGAGTACTGCGACCATAATCACGAAACTAGACTGATCCAAGCGGAACTGTACCACGGAGGATACACGGACAATCTGGCGACGTGGGTTGGATCCTCGGTCCCTTTGTACTCCAGAGGTGAAGGTTTGATTGCTGATTGGCTGCAGGTGTGTAGTGGGTGGTGCCAGAGTCTCCGCCCCGGCTCTCGGCACAGACACAGAAAGGAGGGGGAAAGACAGCACAGAACCTCAAGGGCAGACTGGGATCTTGACACAAAGTAAGAGAAGTACCCATATTAGCAGACAAAACCGCAAATTAAATGAACTCCAATCAGGTACTACAATCATAACTGAACCTTAGCTGGCAGCACCTACACCAGCAGATAGGGGGCACATACACGTTTTTCTCATTCTCAGAGGCCGCACTAGCACTGATCATGACTGGCTGCAGGTGCTGGGGTGTAGGTAGTGAGAATTCAGGTCAAGTAGAGTTATTTTAGGTTAAACCAACTGGATTTCAACATTGAAACTGCCAACCCTCAAATACTGATTGGATAATTGTCTTGAGAACCAAACGCCAAATTATAACAAACAACTTCGCCATCATGTCCATTGTTTTGTAAATAAAAATAAATCAGCATTACACGTGTTATTCGTAAAAGCTGTCTTTGAGCTGAGCCTGTTTACTTCGTATCTGGGGACGCAGTTAGATCAAGTTTATGGAATTCAAAATCAAAACCTAGTACTTTAAAAGGTTGCAACGTGGTTCATTTTGAGTCAAGGTTGTGTCTGTATGTTTGAGCAGACAGCATTTTATTTTTTTTATCTTTTTTAAGTTTTATTGCTCATGAGGTAAAAACTTTCTCTTTAAATGAACACCAGTGACCTTAGTGGCTGTTAAAAATCTGCACTTTTGTGGTGGAGGGCCCAACCAATCAAACAAGGATCATTCTCATATTCCCAGAAGATTCAGAAAAAAGTAAGTAAAAGTAAAATAGTAGACTCAATGCAACATGTTAAGTACGCATTGACTTCAAAATATATATATGATCTGAGATAAAAGTGCCTCTTCTCCATTTGCATTAACAGTTCATAGTCCTGTTTGACTCAGGCCGTGGCTGTATATGTTTGTTTGGTGTGTGTAGTACAAAAGAACAGGCCTCCAAAGTAATTTCCCTCCGCAGCAATTAGCAGCACTACTTCAATGGGGCAAAGCTAAAAGTGCATTTGGCCTAAAGGAATCAGGCTCAACTTCAGAGCCCGTCCAGTGCTACAGTACAAAAGTTACATTAAAAACAAGTTGAATGAATATATCATGTTACTTTTTTATGATTTTAGGTTGATCTTAATAAAATATTTGGAATTTTAATCTATCTCTTATCTATTTCTCTCTCTCTACCTATCTATATATCTATCTTTCATTCTATCTATCTCTCCATCCATCTATCGCTCTCTCTCTATCTCTCTCCATCTCTCTCTCTCTCAATCTATCTCTCTCTTTCTCTTTCTCCATCTATCTATCCATCTATCTATCTCTCCATCTATCTGTCTATCTCTCTAACATTCTATTTATCTCTCCATCCCTCTCTCCCTCTCCATCTCTCGCTCTCTCTCTCTCTCTTTCTCCATCTATCCATCTCTCTCTCCAGCTCTCTCTCCATCTATCTCTCTCTCCATCTATCTGTCTATCTCTCTAACATTCTATTTATCTCTCCATCCATCTCTCCCTCTCCATCTCTCGCTCTCTCTCTCTCTCTCTCTTTCTCCATCTATCTATCCATCTCTCTATCCATCTATCTCTCTCTACCTCTCTATCTCCAACACGGTCCAAAGCTGGTCCAGACAAACGTCCAGTCTCCGTCAAAGCCGTATTTAGGCTGGGCCCATATTTCCATGAGCTCAGTTTGAAGCAGGACGTGTGAGGAGCCGTACGACCTGTTCCCAAGTTCTCAAGGCCGGGTCCTCTTTGGCCTCATGTCATTGTGATTTGCTGCTTGGGACTTGGTTCAGAACTTACTCAAAGTTTTGGATTTGTCTCTAGAACTGCTTTTAACTGTAAACTAAAAGCATGAATAATATTAAGACTTTATAACCTCTTATTGTTTAATGATCTAAATGTGATTTGGTTGTTACTTGAGACAATGATGATAAATCCTTGACGCACTGAAAGACATATTTAAGGCTTTGTGTAAATGTTTGGCCAGCATTCGGCTAATGATTTAATATTACCGTGGATAATATGTTAATGGATACTAATTGATTTTACACTCCGTTTCCCTTTCCCACGAGTGCGCTCTAGCACAGCCAGGCTAACATCATAAGTAAGCAACTGTTCTTAATGTTTTGCCTGGTAAAATAAAAAAAAAATGAAACCCAGCACACAATACATCTCCAGTTTTTTCTTCTACACAAAGTGAATGCGTTATGGCCATCCCTGCTCCTGCACTGTACTGTTTTTGGTATTTCATTCATTGTATTGTCTTTTTATTTTGTTCTGGTGTTCACCGTGACCACTACATTTGGCTAAAATCTAGCCATGCGGATTTGAAAGTTTGGAAACGTGGCAATTTTGTAAGTTCAGAAAATTCCAATTCTATGTATATCATTTACAGTAGCAGAAATAGTTCTCCTACTTGAGAATTTAAACAAATTTGCACTCAAACTTACTACATCCCTCAATTCACTTTTAGTTGCCAGGGTCACCAGTTGCAAGTTGAAAATATTTTATGGGGGAAAAAAAACAACACAATTTGCCAAGCTCACAAACCAATCTGTCTTGTATGTTTTGCCCACAGCACAAATCCATATAAACATGGATCTGCATTGCATCCACCATGCCAACCGTGGCACTTAATCAATAGAAGGCTCTGGCCTCTACATTCACACCTGTTTGATGAATATTTACCCGTCTATTTGGAGAATGGTTATGCAATGGAGTAAGAGTCCTCACAGAGAACCACCGACCTTTCAAATTCTGAGAAAATACCTAAGAAAAGTCTATCTGCGCTCGGAAGCTATTTGAGTTTGAAGAGGCATGACAGACAAACAAAAGATTTGTATTAAAGATATTTATTTTGTATGGAATCTCAGCTCATGCAAGAATACAGCTCTTGTAAACAAAAATCACATTAAAATATGTTATAAATGTGCTCCGATTTCTTCTCTTCTTGTGGAATGTAGAGTCAGTGGAAGAGTATGCGGTTTTATTGGTCCGATTTACGAGAGAGCTTTTAAGACATTTGTGAGTTAAATGAGGAATGTCTGATTTCACAGCAGCTGAAACACAGAGCAGGTCGTCCGCTCCGCCTCCTGTTGCTGCTGCCAATAAAACTGCCTTTAAGAATAGCATCTGTAGATTATATATTATTTAACACCATCTCCCAACTTTGTACAGTACTGGTTTGCGGTCATTGTAATCCCCCATTTGTGAAGTTATGAAATTTAAAAAAAGAAAAAAAGAAGTGAAAGATGCACTATGTAACTTTTGCATTTGTCTGCTGCTTGTATCGACGGAGACGTAATCGCTTTGCCTGGAATGTTCCACAGTATGGCATTAAACGTATCCATCTCGCATAATTTATTCAATTACAGGTGTTTTTTATTACATTACATATTACATATTTAAAGATTCCTTAAAAAAAATTTATACTTTCTAATTGTGAACTGGGTCTCCTCTCCACAGTTCTGACCTGTAAGTTGGCCTGTTTGTGCCACCTGCTTGTCTCCATGGAGATAAACAAGCTTAATGCCATACAGTGGAGCATTCCAGATCTCCACGGAGACGGGTAGGCAGAAAAGTTGCATAGTGCACCTTGAGAGTGAAGTTAGATAGAGAGTCTTAAGTCAAAGTGTCCAGAGCATCAAATAGTTTTAAAATGAAATGAAAAGTTACGCAGTGTTGACTTTGATGATAATTGATGCTGACGGACAATGTAAAATAAAAATACTGGTAACCATGTTTATTTAAGCCGGTAGTTTTTCAGATTAGTAGAGTGGAAAATTTAATCTTGGCATTTAACCCAAGGACTTAACCCCAGTGTAGGGGGGTTATTGGGTTAAGTCTTCCTTTTACCTTGGTTTAAGATTTTTACAGTTTATTTTTGTTTTTTTGCCACAAGTGAATTTATCCAGTTGTAGAATTGGCACATCAAATTTTTAAAAGTCCTGATTTCTCTGAATGCAATGGGAGAAAAAAAAACATGGGTTAGACTTGAGGCTCTCTCTCTCATTCCACTAGTTTTCACTTACACGGAAAAGCAATACAAATGTAGTACGAGGCATAAACAGAAATGCACCAATAACTATTAAAAAGCAGCAGAAAAAAGGAGAACTTTAACTATTTTTGGTGACTGTTAATTGTGTTAAAGCTACCATCTGCAATTAGATTGGCCAACCCGGTCCCGTGGTATTCTCACATAACACCACTAGGTTCTATCTATGCTACTTCTGTCAGAGTACAGGGGAGTCTAAACAAAGGCCAGGTGAGGAGAGGGGGGGATTTAAATCTGCCATATACTGGTAGTAAAAAATCTAATAAACTTACAGATAGTAGCTTTAAACCCAATAAAGGCCATTCCATATTTGCATATAACTGCAGTGTACAGATTTTTCCGTAAGAGTCAGTGTTGAAATAAGGCTCTTTTAAACACCACACACACTTTGATGGCAACTTAATATTTCATGTTTATATTTCATGACACTGCATCAGATATTAAGGATTATTATTAAAATCTGTATGCAATCTGTGTGGGCTCACTGCATGGAATTTGAATAGAAAACTAATTTATTCATACCTGTGGACCACAATAACCTGATATTTGAAGAAGCCACGGTGAATGTTTTCGTAAGCTTTGAGAATAGGATGAATGTGTCGAGTGGGCTTTGAGGTACAACTCTTTTTGGTGAATCCAGTTGGAGACAGATGTGGAATG